>JAUUDZ010418342.1:0-14535 GCA_032361705.1 Panulirus versicolor | reverse complement strand
TGACGCAGCATTAAAACACGAGGAACTGACTCATTATCAAGACAAGGCCAGGAACTGATTCACGATTAAAACTAGGCGAAGAATTGATTCACTATTAACACAAGACAGGAACTAAATCACTTTTAAGAAAGGACGAGGAAATGACTTAGTATCAAGACAAAACGAGGAACTGAGTCATTATTAATACAAGACGAGGAACTGACTCATCATTAAAACGAATTGTGGAATTGATTCTCTATCAAGACAATGCATGGAAGTGACTCAGTATTAAGACAAGACGAGGGAAATGATTCATTATTAAGACAAGGGGAGGAACTGATTCAGTATTGAGACAAGATGAGGAACTAACTCATTATTAAGACAAGGCGAGGAATTGACTCATTATTAAGACAAGGCAAGTAACTGACTCAGCGTTAAGACAAGGTGAGGAACTGACTCTCTATTGAGACAAGGAGAACTAGCTCAGTATCAAACAGGACGAAGAACTGACTCAGTATTAAGACAAGGAGAGGAACTGACTCTGTATCAAGACAAGAGGAAGTGACTCATTATTAAAACAAGGCGTGGAACTAAATCACTATTAAGAGAAGAAAGGAACTGACTCTGTATTAAGACAAGACGATAAACTGTCTCAATAATAAGACAAGACGAGGAATTGAATCAGTATCAAGACAAGACAGGAACTGACTTAGAATTAAGACAAGATGAGGAACTGCCTCATTATTAAACCAAAACAAGGAACTGACTCGTTTTTAAGACAAGGTATGGAATTGACTCACTATTGATACAAGGCGTGGAACTGACTCAGCATTAGGACAAGACAAGGGAACTGACTCATTATCAAGACAAGGCGAGGAACTGACTCATTGAAAACACAAGGAGAGGTACTTACTCAGTATTCAGACAAGACGAAGAGCTGACTCACTATTAAGACAAGGAGAGGAACTGAATCATTAATTAGACAAGATGATGAACTAACTTAGTATCAAGACAAGACGAGGAACTGACTCATTATTTAGACAAGACTAACTGAAGTATCAAGACAGGGCGTGGAACTGATCCATTATCAAGACAACGCGCGGAACTTACTCAGTATTGACACAAGACGAGGAACGGTCTCACTATTAAGGAAAAAAAGAGGAAATGGCTCAGTATTAAGACAAGGCCAGGAACTTGCTCAGTATTAAGACAAGAAAAGGAACTAACTCATTATCATGACAAGGCGAGAAACTGACTCACTATTAAGACAAGGCGCGGAACTGATTCACTATTAAGACAAGGCACAAACTGACCTAGTTTTGAAAGAGCACAAGGAACTGAATTAGTATCAAGGCAAGACGATGGTCTAACTCATTATTGATACAATACGAGGAACTGACTCATTATTAGGAAAAGATGTATACTTGACTCACTATTAAGACAAGGCGTGGAACTGACTCGGTATTAAGAAAAGACGAGGGAACTGATTCATTATGAAGACAAGGCGAGGAACTGACACATTATTAAGAAAAGGCGAGGAACTGACTCAGTATTGAGAAAAAACGAGGAACAGACTCAATATTCAGACAAGGAGAGGAAATGAATAACTATTAAGACAAGACACGGAACTGACTCACTATCAAGAGAAGACGAGGAACTCACTCAGTCTTAAGGCAAGACAGGAACTGACTCAGTATTCAGACAAGACTAAGAACTGACTCATTAGTAAGACAAGACAAGGACTGACTGTATTAAGAAAAGGCGTGGAACTGACTCATTAAAACAAGACGAGGAATTGACTCATTATCAAGACAAGGCGAGGAACTTACTCAGTATTAAGACGAGACGTGTAAATGACTCACAATTAAGATAAGAAGAGGAACTGGCTCAATATTAGGAAGGGGCATGGAATTGACTCACTAATAACACAAGGCGTGGAAATGACTCAGTATTAAGACAAGACAAGGGAACTGACTCATTATTATATAAAAGGCGAGGAACTGACTCAGTATCAAGACAAGGCGAGAAACTGATTCGGTATCAAGACAAGACAGGAACTGACTGATAGTATTAGGAGAAGATGAGGAACTGATTCATTATTATGACAAGGAATGGACTGACTCTATATCAAGAGTAGGCGAGGAACTGACTCATTATTAAGGCAAGATGAGGAACTAACTCATTATTAAGGCAAGGCGTGAAATTGATTCATTATAAATACAAGACAAGGAACTGACTCAGTATTAAGAAAAAGTGAGGAACAGACGCTCTAATGAAAGAAGGAGAGGAGCTGGCTCAGTACTTAACAAGACTAGGAACTGACGCAGTATTGAGATAAGGAGAGGAACTGACTCTGTACTAAGACAAGACGAGGAAGTGACTCACTTTTGAGACAAGACGAGAAACTGACTTAACATTTAAAACAAAGAGAGGAACTGACTCAGTATTAAGACAAGGCAAGGAACTTACTCAGTATTAATACAAGAAGAGGAACTGACCCAGTATTAAAACAAGACGAAGAACTGACTCTTTATTAGGACAAGGGGAGGAACTGACTCAGTATTAAGACAAGACGAAGAACTAACTAATTATTAAGACAAGGCGAGGAACTGATTCACGATTAAGACCAGGCGCAGAACTGATTCACTATTAACACAAGACAGGAACAAAATCAGTTTTAAGAAAGGACGAGGAAATGACTTAGTATCAAGACAAAACGAGGAACTGAGTCATTATTAATGAAAGACGAGGAACTCATTCATCATTACGACGAGTTGTGGAATTTATTCTCTATTAAGACAATGCGTGGAACTGACTCAGTATTAAGACAAGACGAGGGAAATGATTCATTATCAAGACAAGGCGAGGGACTGACTCATTATTAAGACAAGGCGAGGAACTGACTCAGTATTAAGACAAGACTAGGGAACTGACTCATTATTAAATAAAAGGCGAGGAACTGACTCAGTATTAAGATAAGGCGAGGAACTGACCCAGTATCAAGACAAGACAGCAACTGACTCAGTATAGGAGAAGATGAGGAACTAACTCATTATTAAGACCAGGCTTTGAACTGACTCTATATCAAGATAAGGCGAGAAACTGACTCATTATTAAGACAAGTTCAGGAAGTAACTCATTATTAACACAAAGCAAGAAAATGATTCATTATAAAGACAAAACAAGGAACTGACTCAGTATTACGGTAAAGTGAGGAACAGACGCTCTAATGAAAGGAGGAGAGGAACTGGCTCAGTACTTAACAAGACTAGGAACTGACGCACTACTAAGATAACGAGAGGAACTGACTCTGTAATAAGACAAGATGAGGAAGTGGCTCACTATTGAGACAAGTCGAGAAACCTACTTCACATTTAAGACAAGGAGAGGAACTGACTCAGTATTAAGACAGGGCGAGAAACTTACTCAGTATCAATACAAGAAGAGGAACTGACCCATTATCAAAAGAAGACGAGGAACTGACTCATTATTAAGACAAGGCGAGGAACTGACTCAGCATTAAGACAAGACGAGGAACTGACTAATTATGAAGACAAGGCGAGGAACTGATTCACAATTAAGACTAGGCGAAGAACTGATTCACTATTAACACAAGACAGGAACTAAATTAGTTTTAAGAAAGAACGAGGAAATGACTTAGTATCAAGACAAGAGGAGGAACTGACTCATCATTAAGACGAGTTGTGGAATTGATTCTCTATCAAGACAATGCGTGGAACTGACTCAGTATTAAGACAAGACGAGGAAAATGATTCATTATTAAGACAAGGCGAGGGACTGACTCATTATTAAGAAAAGGCGAGGAACTGACTCAGTATTAACACAAGGCGAGGAACTGACTCAGTATCAAGACAAGACAGGAACTTACTCAGTATAGAAGATGAGGAACTACCTCATTATGAAGACAAGGCATGGAACTGACAATATATCACGACAAGGTGAGGAACTGACTCATTATTAAGACAAGTTGAGGAACTAACTCATTACTAAGACATGACGAGAAATTGATTCATTATAAAGAGAAGACAAGGAACTGACTCAGTATTAAGACAAAGTGAGGAACAGACGCTCTAATAAAAGGAGGAGAGGAACTGGCTCAGTACTTAACAAAACTTGGAAATGACGCAGTATTAAGATAAGGAGAGGAACTGACTGTACTAAGAGAAGACGAGAAAGTGACTCACTATTGAGACAAGACGAGAACCTTACTTCACATTTAAGAAAAGGAGAGGAACTGACTCAGTATTAAGACAAGGCGAGGAACTTACTCAGTATTAGTACAAGAAGAGGAACTGACCCAGTATTAAAGCAAGACGAGGAACTGACTCATTATTAAAACAAGGCGAGGAACTGACTCAGTATTAAAAGAAGACGAGGAACTAACTAATTATAAAGACAAGGCGAGGAACTGATTCACAATTAAGACTAGGTGAAGAACTGAATCACTATTAACACAAGACAGGAGCTAAATCAGTTTTAAGATAGAACGAGGAAATGACTTACTATCAAGACAAAACGAGAAACTGAATCATTATCAATACAAGATGAGGAACTGACTCATCATTAAGAGGAGTTGTGGAATTGATTCTCTTTTAAGAAAATGCGTGGAAGTGACTCCGTATTAAGACAAGACGAGGGAAATGATTCATTATTAAGACAAGGCAAGGGACTGAATCATTATTAAGAAAAGGCGAGGAAATGACTCAGTGTTCAAAAATGACTAGGAACTGAGTGACTGTTCAGAACAGGAGAGAAATTAAATCACTATTACGACAAGAAGTATAACTGACTCACTATGAAGACAAGACAAAGAACTGACTCACTATTAAGACAATGCGAGGAAGTTACTCAGTATTAAGACAAGACGAGGAAATGAAAGAAAAGAAGAGGAACTGACTCAGTAGGAAGACGAGGAATGGAATTGACTTAATATTAAGACAAGGCGGGGAACTAACTCAGTATTAACACAAGACTAGGGAACTGACTCATTACTAAGAAAAGGCAAGAAACTGACGCATTAGAAAGACAAGTCGAAGAACTGACTCAGTATCAAGACTCGACAGAAACTGACTCAGTATTAAGACAACACGAGAAACTGACTCACTATTAAGACAAGGCATGGAACTGACTCACTATCAAGACAAGGCGAGGAACTGACTCACTATTATGACAAGATGAGGAACTAGCTCATTATTAAGACAAGGCGAGGAATTGACTCAATATTAAGACAAGGCAAGGAACTGACTCAGTATTAAGACAAGTTGAGGAACTGACTCTATGTCGAGACAAAGAGAGGAACTGTCTTAGTATTAAACAAGACTAGGAAATGACACATTAATAAGACAAGGAGAGGAGCTGAATCTGTTTTAAAACAAGACGAGGAAGTTACCCACTACTAATACAAGGCATGAAACTGAATCACTATTAGGATGAGACAGGAAGTGATTCAGTATTAAGACAAGACGAGGAACTGTCTCAGCATTAAGAGATGGCAAGGAACTCACTCAGTATCAAGACAAGACAGGAATTTACTTAGAGTTAAGAGGAGACGAGGAATTGACTCATTATTAAGACAAAACGAGGAACTGACTCGGTATTAAGACAAGGCGTGGAATTAACTCGCTCTTAATACAAGGTGCGGAACTGACTCAGTATTAAGAGAAGACGAGGGAACTGACTCATTATCAAGACAAAGCGAAGAATTGACTCAATAAGAGAAGGCGAGGAATTGACTCAATATTCAGATAAGACGAGGAACTGACTCTCTATTAAGAAAACGAGTGGAACTGTCTCATTATTGAGACAAGGCGAGGAACTGACTCAGTATTAAGAAAAGACGGGGAACTGACTCATTATTAAGACAAGGCGAGGAACTGACTCACGATTAAGATTAGCCGAGGAACTGATTCACTATTAACACAAGACTGGAACTGAATCAGTTTTAAGATAGGACGAGGAAATGACAGTATCAAGAAAAGACGGGGAACTGTTTCATTAATAATACAAAACGAGGAGCTGACTTATTATCAAGACGAGTTGTGGAATTTATTCTCTATTATGACAAGACTTGGAACTGACTCAGTATTAAGACAAGACGAGGGAACTGATTCATTCTTAAGACAAGGCAAGGGACTGACTCATTATCAAGACAAGACGAAGAACTGACTCAGTATTCAGAAATGACTAGGAACTGACTCACTATTCAGAGCAGAAGAGGAAATAAATCACTATCAAAACAAGAAGATTAACTGACTCGCTATTAAGACAAGACGAAGAACTGACTCACTATTAAGACAAGGCGAGGAACTTACTCAGTATTAAGACAAGACGAGGAAATGACTCACTATTAAGACAAGAAGAGGAACTGACTGAGTATTAAGATAATTCATGGGACTGACTCACTATTAAGACAAGGCGTGGAACTAACTTAGTATTAACACAAGACTAGGGAACTCACTCATTACTAAGATAAGACAGGAACTGGCCCAGTATTAAGACAAGACTAGAAACAGACTCATTATTAAGACAAGGCGAGGAAATGACTCAGTATTAAGACAAGACGAGTAACTGACTCATTATTAAGACAATATAGGAACTGAGAGTGTTAAGACAAGGCGTGGAAGTGATTCATTTTGAAGACAGAGAAGAAATGACTTATCATTAAGACAACTCGAGGAATTTACTCAGTATCAAGACAAGACGAGGAACTGACTCACTATTAAGAAAAGAAGAAGAACTGACTCACTATTACGACAGGGGGAGGAACTGAGTCAGTATTAACACAAGGCGAGGAACTGACTCATTATCAAGACAAGACGTGGAATTGACTCAGTATTAAGACAAGAAGAGGAACTGACTCATTATCAAGAGAAGGCGAGGAACTGACTCACTATTAAGACAAGGCGAGGGACTGATTCACTATTAACACAAGACATGAACTGACTCAGTTTTAAGAAAGGTCGAGGAAATGACTTAGTATCAAGACAAGACGAGGAATTGACTCACTATTAATACAAGACGAGGAACCAACTCATTATTAAGAAAAATTGTGGAATTGACTCTCTATTAAGACAAGGCGTAGAACTGACTCAGTATTAAGACAAGACGAGGGACTGACTCTTTTATTAAGACAGTGCGAGGAACTGATTCAGTATTCAGAGATGATAAGGAACTGACTCACTATTCAGACAAGTAGAGGAAATAAACCACTATTAAAACAAGAAAAGGAACTGACTCACTATTAAGACAAGACGAGGAACTGAATCACTCTTCAGACAAGGCGAGGAACTGATTCAGTATAAAGGCAAGACAGGAACTGACTCAGTGTTCAGACAAGACGAGGAACTGACTCATTAGTAAGACAAGAAAGGAAATGACAATATTAAGATAAGGCGTGAAACTGACTCATTAAGACAAGAATAGGAACTGACTCATCATTAAGACAAGGCGAGGAACTTACTCAGTATTAAGACAAGACTAGGAAATGATTCAAGATTAAGACAAGAAGAGGAACTGACTCAGTATTGATAAAAGGCATGGCATTGACTCACTATTAAGACAAGGCGTGGAATTGAACCGATATAAAGACAAGACTAGGCAACTGCCTCATCATTAAGAGAAGGCGAGGAACTAACTCAGTATCAAGACAAGACAGGAACTGACTCAGTATTAGAAGATGAGGAACTGACTCATTATTTAGACAAGGCATGGAACAGACTCCCTATCAAGACAAGGCGAGGAACTGACTCATTATTAAGACAAGATTATGAACTAACTCATTATTAAGACAAGGCGAGGAATTGACTCATTGTTAAGACAAGGCAAGGCACTGACTAAGTATTAAGACAAGGTGAGAAACTGACTCTCTGTCGAGACAAGGAGAGACAACTCCCTCAGTATTAAACTAGACGAGGAACTGACACTGTATTAAGATAAGGAGAGGAACTGAATCTGTATCAAGACAAGACGAGGAAGTGACTCATTATTAAGACAAATCGAGGAACTGACTCATTATTGAGAGAAGGCGAGGGATTAACTCAGTGTTAAGACAAGACGAGGAACTGATTCAGTATCAAGACAAGACAAGGAACTGACTCATTATCAAGGAAAGGCGAGGAACTGACTTAAGACAAGACGAGGAACGGACTCATTAGTAAGACAAAGCGAGGAACTGACTCACTATTAAGACAAGGCGAGGAACTGAATTACTATCAACTCAAGACAGGAACTGACTAAGTTTTAAAAAAGGACAAGGACCTGACTAATTATCAAGACAAGACGATGAACTGACTCATTGTTGATACAAGACGAGGGACAGATTCATTATCAAGACAAGTTGTGGAATTGACTCACTATTAAGATAAGGCGTGGAATTGACTGAGCATTAAGACAAGACAAGAGAACTGATTCATTATTAAGACAAGACGAGGAACTGTCTCATTATTAATACAAGACGAGGAACTAACTCATTATCAAGAGAAGTTGTGGAATTGACTCACTATTAAGACAAGGCGTAAAATTGACTCATTATTAAGCCAAGATGAGGGACCTGATTCATTATTAAGACAAGGTGAGGAAATGACTCATCATTAAGACAAGGTGAGGAAATGTCTCTATATCAAGGCAAGACAGGAACTGACTTAGTCTTCAGACAAGACGGGGAACGGACTCATTAGTATTTAAAAGGCTTGGAACTGACTCGTTAAGACAAGATGAGGAACTGACTCATCATTAAGAAAAAGCGAAAGAACTGAATGAGTATTATGAGCAGACGAGGAAATGACTCATTATTAAGGCAATAAGAGGAACTGACTCAGTTTTAAGAAAGGACCGGGAATTGACTTAGTATGAAGACAAGACGAGGAACTGACTCACTATCAATACAAGAGGAGGTACTGAATCATTATGAAGAAAAGTTGTGGAATTGACTCTCTATTAAGACAAGGCGTGGGAATGACCCAGTATTAAGACAAGACGAGGGAATTTATTCATTATTAAGACAAGGCGAGGGACTGACTCTTCTATTAAAACAAGGCGAGGAAGTGATCCAGTATTCAGAAATGACAAGTAACTGACTCACTATTCAGACAAGGAGAGGATATAAATCACGATTAAGACAAGAAAAGGAACTGACTCACTACTAAGATGAGTAACTTAATCACTCTTCAGACAAGGCGAGGAACTGACTCAGTATTAAGGCGAGACAGGAAATGACTCAGTATTCAGACAAGACGAGGAACTGACTCATTAGTAAGTCAAGAAAGGAACTGACAGTATTAAGATGTGGCGTGGAACTGACTCAATAATACAGGAATAGGAACTGACTCATCATTACGACAAGGCGAGGAACTTACTCAGTATTAAGACAAGACGAGGAAATAACTCACGATAAAGACAAGAGGAACTAATTCAGTATTAAGAAAAGTCATGAAATTGACTCACTATTAAGAAAAGGCGTGGAACTGAATCGGAATTAAGACTAGATTACGCAACTGCCTCATTATCAAGAGAAGGCGAAGAACTGACTCAGTATTAAGAGAAGACAGGAACTGACTCAGTATTAGGAGAAAATGAGGAACTGACTCATTATTAAGACAAGGCATGGAACTGACCCATTATCAATACAATTCGAGGAACTGACTCATTGTTAAGACAAGACGATGAACTAACTCATTATCAAAACAAGGCGAGGAATTGACTTATTATCAAGACAAGGCAAGGAACTGACTCAGTATTCTGACAAGGTGAAGAACTAACTCTCTATCGCGACAAGGAGAGGAACTGCCTCAGTATTAAACAAGACGAGGAACTGACATTGTAGTAAAATAGGAGAGGAACTGAATCTGTATCAAGAGAAGACAAGGAAGTGACTCACAACTAATACAAGGCGTGGAACTGAATCACTATTAAGACAAAACAGGAACTGACTCAGTATTAAGACAAGACGAGGAACTGTATCAGTATTAAGACAAGGCAAGGAACTCACTCAGTATTAGGACATGACAGAAACTGACTTAGAATTAAGACAAGACGAGGAACTGACTCATTATTAAGACAAGACGAGGAACTGACCCGGTATTAAGACAAGGTGTAAATTGACTCACTATTAATAAAAGTTTTGGATTTGACTCAGTATTAAGACAAGACGAAGGAACTGTCTCATTATCAAGACAAGGCAAGGAACCGTCTCATTGATAAGACATGGCAAGGAACTTACTCAGTATTCAGACAAGACGAGGAACTGACTCACTATTGGGACGATGAGAGTAACTGACTCACTATCAACACAAGCCAAGGAATTGACACACAATTAACACAAGATGAGGAACTGACTCATTATTAAGACATACAGTAACTGATTCATTATTAAGACAGAAGAGGAACTGGCTCATTATTAAGACAACGCGAGGAACTTACTCAGTATTAAGTCAAGATGAGAAACTGACTCACTATTAAAACAAAACGAGGAACTGACTCAGTGTTAAGAAAAGACGAGAAACTGACTCAGTATTAAGACAAGACAAGGAACTGACTCATTATCAAGAAAAGGCGAGGAACTGATTCAGTATTAAGACAAGACGAGGAACGGACTCATTAGTTAGAGAAAGCGAGGGACTGACTCATTATCAAGACAAGGCGAGGAACTGAATTACTATTAGCGCAAGACAGGAACTGACACAGTTTTGGAAAAGAAGGAACTGACTTATTAAGACAAGACGATGAACTGACTCATTATTGATATAAGATGAGGAACAGATTCATTATTAAGACAAGTTGGGGAATTGACTTACTATTACGATAAGGCGTGGAATTGACTGAGCATTAAGACAAGACAAGAGAGATGATTCATTATCAAGACAAGACGAGGAACTGTCTCATTATCAATACAAGACGAGAAACTGACTCATTATTAAGAGAAGTTGTGGAATTGACTCACTAACAAAATAAGGCTTAAAACAGACTCAGTATTAAGACAAGATGAGGTAACTGATTCATTATTAAGACAAGTCGAGGAACTGACTCATCATTAGTACAAGGTGAGGAACTGACTCACTATTAAGGCAAGACAGGAACTGACTTAATATTCAGACAAGACGAGGAACGGATTCATTAGTAAGATAAGAAAGGAGCTGACAGTATTAAGACAAGTCGTGGAACTTACTCATTAAGACAAGACGAGGAACTGACTCATCATTAAGACAAGGCGAGGAACTTACTAAGTATTAAGAAAAGACGAGGAAATGATTCACTCTTAAGACAAGAAGAGGAACTGACTCAGTATTAAGACAAGATGAGGAACTAACTCATTATCAAGACAAGGCATGGAACTGACTTACTATCAAGACAAGGCGAGGAACTGATTCAGTATTAAGACAAGATGAGGAACTAACTCATCATTAAGACAAGGCGAGGAATTGACTCATTATTAGGACAAAGCAAGGAACGGACTCAGTATTAAGACAAGGTGAGGAACTGACTCTCTATCGAGACAAGGAGAAGAACTGGCTCAGTATCAAACAGGAAGAAGAACTGACTCAGTGTTAAGAAAGGAGAGGAACTGACTATGTATTAAGACAAGAGGAAGTGACTCACTATTAAAACATGGCGTGGAACAAAATCACTATTAAGAGAAGAAAAAAGCTGACTCAGTATTAAGACAAGACTATAAACTATCTCAATATTAAGACAAGGCGAGGAATTGACCTAGTATTAAGACAAGATAGGAACTGACTTAGAGTTAAGACAAGACGAGGAACTAAGTCATTGTTAAAACAAGACGAGGAACTGACTCGGTTTTAAGACAAGGCGTGGAAATGACTAACTAGTAATACAATCCTTGGAACTGACTCATTATTAGGACAAAACGAGGGAACTTACTCATTATCAAGACAAGGCGAGGGGAACTGATTCATTGATAACACAAGGCGAGGTACTTACTCAGTATTCAAACAAGACAAAGGGCTGACTTACTATTAAGACAAGGATAGGAACTGAATCACTATTAAGACAAGAAGATGAACTAACTCAGTATCAAGACAAGACGAGGACTGACTCATTATTAAGACAAGACAGTATTTGACAGTATCAAGACAAGGCGTGGAACTGACTCATTATTAAGACAACGCGAGGAACTTACTCAGTATTGAGACAAGACGAGGAACGGTCTCACTATTAAGGCAAAAAGAGGAACTGGCTCATTATTAAGCTAGAAGGCGAGGAACTGACTCATTATTAATGCATGACGAGGAACTGACTCATTATTAGGACTAGTCGAGGAACGGACTCAGTATTAAGACAAGAGGAGGAACTGACTCATTTTCATGACATGTCGAGGAACTGACGCACTATTAAGACAAGGCGAGGAACTGATTCACTATTAACACAAGACAGGAACTGACCCAGTTTTGAGAAAGCACCAGGAACTGACTTAGTATCAAGACAACACGAAGAATTGACTCTTTATTGATACAATACGAGAAAGTGAATCATTATTTGGACAAGTTTTAGAATTGACTCACTATTAATACAAGGCGTGGAACTGACTCACTATTAAGACAAAACGAGGGAACTGATTCATTATTAAGAAAAGGCGAGGAACTGACACATTATTAAGACCAGGCGAGGAACTGACTCATTATTCAGAAAAGACGAGGAACAGACTCAATATTCATACTAGGAGAGGAAATGAATCACCATTAAGACAAGACGAGGAACTGACTCACTGTTAAAATAAAACAAGGAACTGACTCACTTTTAAGAGAAGACGAGGAACTGACTCAGTCATAAGACAAAACAGGAACTGACTCAGTACTAAGACAAGACGAAGAACTGACTCATTAGTACGACAAGACGGGGATTGACTTTATTAAGACAAGGCGTGGAACTGACTTATTAAGGCAAGACGAGGAACTGACTCATTATTAAGACAAGGCGAGGAACTTAGTTTTAAAACGAGACGAGGAAACTGACGCATAATTAAGAAAAGACGAGGAACTGACTCAGTATTAAGACAAGGCGAGGAACTGACTCAGTATCAAGACAAGATAGGAACTGACTTAGTATTAGGAGAAGCTGAGGAACTGACTCATTATTAAGACAAGGTATGGAACTAAATCTTTATCAAGACAAGGCGAGGAACTGACTCATTGTCAAGACAAGACGGGGAACTAACTCATTATTAAGACAAGGTGAGAAATTGATTCATTATAAAGATAAGACAAGCAACTGACTCATTATTAAGACAAAGTAAAGAACAGACGCTCTAATGAAAGGAGAGGAACCGGCTCAGTATTAAACAAGACGAGGAATTGACTCATTATTAAACAAGACGAGGAACTGACTCAATATTAAGACAAGACGAGGAAGTGACTAACTATTGAGACAAGACGAGAAACTTGACATTTAAGACAAGGAGAGGACCTGACTCATTATTAAGACAAGGCGAGGTACTTAATCAGTATTAAGACAAGATGAGGTACTGACTCATTTTAATACAAGGCGAGAAACTGACTCACGATTAGGACTAGGTGAAGAACTGATTCACTATCAACACAAGAGAGGAACTGAATCAGTTTTAAGAGAGGACGAGGAAATGGCTTAGTATCAAGACAAATTAAGGAACTGAGCCATTATCAATACAAGACGAGGAACTGACTCATCAATAAGACGAGTTGTGGAATTGTTTCTCTATTAAGACAAGCTGTGGAAGTGACTCAGTATTAAGACAAGACGAGGGAAATGATTCATTATTAAGACAAGGCGAGGGACTGACTCATTATTAAGAAAATCCGAGGAACTGACTCAGTATTCAGAAATGACTAGGGAACTGACTGACTACTCAGACCAGGAGAGGAAATAAATGATTATTAAGAAAGGAAAATTAACTGACTCATTATAAAGACAAGACAAAGAACTGACTCATTATGAAGAGAAGGCGGGGAACTTAGTATTAAAGCAAGACGAGAAAATGACTCACTTTTAAGACAAGAAAAGGAACTGACTCAGTATTAAGACAAGGCATGGAATTGACTCACTATTAAGACAAAACTTGGAACTGACTCAGTATTACCACAAGATTAGGGATCTGACTCATTACTAAGACAAGGCGAGAAACTGACTCATTATTAAGACAAGTCGAGGAACTGACTCAGTATCAAGACAGGACAGGAACTGACTCAGTATTACGAAAAGACGAAGAATTAACTCATTATCAAGACAAGGCATGGAACTGACTCACTATCAAGACAAGACGAGGAACTGACTCATTATTAAGACGAGATGAGGAACTAACTCATTATTATGGCAAGGCGAGAAATTGTGTCATCATTAAGACAAGGCAAGGAACTGACTCGGTATTAAGACAAGTTGAGGAACTGACTCTTTATGTAGACCAGGAGAGAAAATGGCTCAGAGTCAAAGAAGACGAGGAACTGACACAGTATTAAGACAAGGAGAGGAACTGAATCTGTATTAAGACAAGACGAGGAAGTGACTCAATATTAATACAAGGCGTGGAACTGAATCACTATTAGGATA
>JAUUDZ010418331.1:0-14536 GCA_032361705.1 Panulirus versicolor | reverse complement strand
CCAAGCTCTCTCATCCACAACAGACTGCATACTTGCCCCTCTTTCCAAAACCCTTGCATTCACCTCCCTAACAACCCTATCCATAAACAAATTAAACAACCATGGAGACATCACACACCCCTGTTGCAAACCTACATTATCCAATACATCAACTAAATATTTTAAGAGGTCATTAACTTAGAAGGTCTGAAGAATATACAGTGTTGGAGGAAAGCTACTTGAAGTAGTAAGAAATTTTTATCAAAGGTTCAAAGCATTTGTATGAGTAGAAAAAGAGGAGAGTAAATGGTCTCAAGTGAGGGTTGGTCTGCAGAAGGGGTGTTCGATGTCACCATGGTTGTTTCATTTGATTATGGATAGGATGGTGTGGCAGGTAAGTGCGAGAGTCTTGGAGAGAGGAGTGAGTATGCAGTTTGTAGGGGATGAGAGGGCCAGACAAAAGTCAGTTGTTGTCTTTTGATGATACAGTGCCAGAGGCAGATTCAAGAGGGAAACTACAGAAATTGGTGACTAAGTTTAGAAGAGTGTGCAAAAGGAGGAAATTGAGAGTAAATGTGACTAAAAGCAAAGTTATGTTTAGCAGGGTTTGGACAAGTTAGTTGGGGTGTAAGTTTGAATGAGAAAAATTGAAGGGTGTAGTGTTTTGATTACTTTAGAGTGGACATGGCATCAAATGGAAACATGGAAGCAAAGGGAGTCACAAGGTGGGTGAGGGGGCTAGGAGAGAAATCGTTATCTGAGAGGAAAAAAATGGGTATGTTTGAAGGTATGGTTGTCCTATCAGTACCACACAGATGCAAGGCATGGGCTATAGATAAGAGTGCATGGAAAAGTGTGGATGTGTCAGAAATGAAATGTCTAAGAACAACGTTTGGTGCAAAGTGGTTTGATTGAGTAAGTTATGAAAAGGTAAGAAAGGGGTTTGGTAATAGAGTGTGGTTGATACACCTGAAGAGGTTGTGCTGAAATGGTTTGGACATATTGAAAGAGTGACTGAGTAAAGGTTAACAAAGAGAATATATGTGAGGGAATAATGAGAACTGGGAGATCAAATTGGTGGTGGTAGGATTGAGTGAAAAACAATTTGAACCATCAGGGCTTGAACATGCAGGAAAGTAAAGGGTGTGTGCAGAATCAAGTGAAGTGGAACTGTGTAGCATACAAGGGTCATGTGCTAATGCGGGAAATGGTGAATATGAAAAAAAACGATATATATATTCATACATATTTGCCATTTCGTGTATTGGTGAGGTAGCGTCAAGAACTGAGGAGTGAGCCTTAGAAAATCCTCACTTGGCCCCCTTCTTTGTTCCTTCTTTTGGAAAAGTAAAAACTGGATGATTTCCAGCAATGATTTGCAGATATGTCAGCATCAAAACAATGTGTGCACTTTCCTTCCCTCTCATGTCTGTGGCATAACTGAGTGATTTTCTTGGGGAATTATTTGGCACCCCCATACAACCTTCTTCCTACCCCTATCCAGAATGTAGACTTAAATTGTGGCTGGAATTTTCATTGTGAAGATTTTCTGTAGATGTTGGTCATGTGTCAAAGATGTTTGGTTTTGAGTGTTAAAGGGCTAATCATATTTCCTTTGGTAGTTGTTCCTTCAGGGGCGTTGCTGAAGGTGAGAGAAGGGAACACCGAATTCAGTCTTCATGGAAACAGTGCTGTCCTGTATCTCCTTCGTTCTTCTGAGAAGCCTCTCAATGATAACTGCTGTACCCAAGATTCTGAAAAATGGCTTGAGTGGGAAGCATCTGAGCTCCAGGTTAGAGTTGATATGCTTTTAAGCTTTTTATTCATTAGAGGTATGAGAAATTATTTTGAAAAGAAGGTTGTCAAAACAAAAATGGCTTGCAGAAGATGAAATCAGATTATTATTTTGTCACATTATTTGCAAGCTTTAGTTCATTATTTACCTAAAGATAGATTGTTACACATTTCTTCCAAACTCACTCACCAACTTCTGCAGTTTCTCGCTTGAATCAACCATCAGTGCTAGTGCTGTATCATCGGCGAACAACAACTGAGTCACTTCCCAGGCCCTCTCATCCCAAACAGACTGCATACTCACTCCTCTTTCTAAAACTCTAGCATTCACCTCCCTAACCACCCCATCCACCTACTAATCAGTTAGTGTAGTTAGTTTATTACTGTTCAAATCTTTTTATATTGTAGGCAGGCTAGGATTTAGTATTGATTACATTATAGAATATTAGTCATTAGATGTGCTGCCCAAGAAATAAGTATGCTTCTTCCTAATTTACATATGCTTGTATTTTTGTAGGAGCATCTTTGATAACTGGTGAATGATGATGGTGTTGTTAGTTAATCATGTGACATCAGTTAGTTGATGCTAGCAGATGTTTCTGCTGCTGTATGTCTACTAAGAAATTTCTTCAGGAGAGTTACTTTTCTAATGCAGACAGACTAGTCATGGAAAAAGTATGATGTCATCCCACCTGCCTCATGAATTTTGTGTCTATCTATCTATCTGTCTATTTACATCTCTGATGCCCATTGCCTTCAGGAACTCCCTTAAGTGGGTGGCCATGGCAAAAATGTCTCCATGATTGGTAAACTCCAGTACTACTCCTTAGCCTTAAGTGCCTCTCTCTTAACAGGCCACTGGCAGAGGTGGGCAACTCTGACACTGTTTTCAGAGGCTCCTACTAATGTTTCCATCAACTGCTACCTTATGTTCATATCTACTACTATTATGTAATGCTTCCACCAGATGTTTATACCTGCTACTTCTAATCATCGATACCCAATTAATAATGGGAGTTGCAGGAAAGGCTAACTACTGTGCAAGGTAAAACAGGTGAGACGCAAAGTTTAGATAAAGAAAGAAGCTGTGATTCGAAGGAAGGTGTGTATGGACACATTAAGAGGAAGATGGCAGAGCAGAATGCTGATAGCAAAGGTCAAAGTAAGTAGAGAGGTGGTAGTCAGGTGGTGGTTCGAAAAGCACCTTACCCACCATACACATATGACCCCCCCAGCACCGCTCACCTTCCAATGCAGCTTGATGAATTGGGAGTAGCAGACTAGCCCTGCCAAGATGTCCACTTCCCATTACAACAAACTACCTTCTGGAACTGGTACCTGCCCTTGTAGCTTCGGGGGGATGACCAAGTCCTGCCCACTGCAAGTGCACAAAGGGGAAACACCCCCTCCAGCCCGAGGACTGATACCAGATGTACCGGGCTGGCACCTATCAATCTGTACTCTTGGACCACATCCTGTGAAGGGAGTGGGTCCAGGTTAGGGCTTTCATGGAGCACACCTCAAGGTTCCGGTAGGAAAGCCCTAACCCTCAGAGAGCACTTGCACTCTCTTGGCACCATGCACCATTCCAGTTAACATTGGCAGATGAATGCACGGTGCCTTTGCCGGTAAGATCCCATACACCTTGAAGGACTTACGTGGTGCCGTAATAGCTGCACTTACTTTAATGTGCAGCTAAGAGCACGAAGTGCACACCAGAGACTTGCGTGTCAATTATATGAGCCTCTGTACCTTTGGAAGCCATGATGTCTGGCTTCCTAAAGGACACTGCAATAGGACTGCGAGGCTTGCAGGCCACTTCATACCCCTTCTGCCCCAGCTGGCCAGCCAAATGGACACAGATGTTGTTGTGCCACTTTACTCTACCCCTGTGGGTCTGCGGGCATACCCGAGAGATTTTCTCAAGCATACCGGGCTTATGACAAGTGTCACAGAGGCTGTTGTTCTTGGGCCGGGTTCTGGCAGCCTTGGCAGGGGTAGGTAAAGCACCAATCCTCTCTTGGACAGCTTTTACATAATTAACTCTGGTTAGTAATGGTTCCCACTGTTTACCCCTCTGCTGACCTGAGGCACGGTAGCAGATGGAGTGAGACTTGCGCCATCAACAGTGCTGATCAGACTGACCCTCCATGTGCGATGGCATTCAAGCTTGTTATTCACCTTTCGACCAGCAGTACACACAGGTCTGGACCAGCGATGCAGCTTGCTCATAACTTCAGGCTCCCGGACCACCGCCTGAATCACCGGGTCAGACAAGGTGAGTAACTTCTCGAACCTGGCTTGTTTATCCAGCCGAACAGTCGAGACAGAATCCAGTATACCAAGTCCACCATCTCCTGCTTCCATGTGGAAGTATGCGCAGGGTATGTCATGGGCTAGGCGGAGCCAGGGGCGAATTGCAACCATAACCTGCCTGTTCATGCGTGCTAGCTGCATCTTATCGACTTCCCCCAGCACCAAGTGATGCATGAGCTTTGGTACTAGGTGGTCTATGAGGATCACAAGCCTTTGCTGAGGTTTTAGAGGGGCTCTGGTGATGTTAAGGAGCCCCTCTTCTAGCAGGGCACCATAGGACTTGTGCCTGCCTCCTGTTCAAACAAGAATGCTTAGGTACTTATAGTCGTTCTCTGCACTCCTGTCTAATATTCCTACCCACTACTTCCAATTTGTGTGTATTTTGTCTTTTTCAAGTATCATGAATTTGTAGTTGATGTAGGCTGTACTAGTAAGGTAAACATGGAATATGGAAATAACTGGTTACATGGTCACATTGACTTTATGAGTAAATTTTTTATATCATACCTTTGTTATGAGCCACATTTAGATGAATCAGATTTTTAATAGCTGAATAAGAAAGTTATTCATTTAGGACTCTGGCTGCTTATCATTACACTGCAAGTGAAAAATCATCATTAGTGAGGCCATATCATTAGGTTTGAAGTCCCACCAAAGCACTTCTCATTCCAAAGGAGTCAGCATTTACCTGCTACAGGAAGTAACACAGCCTTGGAGTTCAGAAGCCTATAGAAAGAGTTCCTTGGGACACAAAACTCTTTTATAAGAATTGGACCTGGAGTGATTTTAGATTAGATACAAAATTCACTGGAATGACAATATCACTTTATTTGCATTGTCTAGTTTTTGTTTAATTTTTGTTTAATTCAAGCTTGAATGAGTCAAGCCAGCATATGTCTCTGCTGCTAATCTTTGATAATGGACCAAGTAAGCCTCAAAGCAAAATTTTTGTTTATCAGAATATTCATTTACTTACTGTCACACCACATATTATAGCAAATCACATTCATGAAGGTAATGTTTCATATTTCAGCCTATTCTTGTGCCTTACCTGACATCACTCTCTGGAGGACGGGAAGACAAATCTCTGCGAGTTGCCCTAAACTCATTGCTGGCCAGCCTGAACTGTACCAACCACCTGAATACCAAGGTTTGATCCTTTTATGTGTAATCTTTCGCAATAAGTTGAAAGATGATAGATACATCATGGAACTCTTTTGTAAGATATACATTTAAGATGGATTGTCTATCTATCTGTATTTTTGATACCTGTTCCTGTCAAGAACTCCCTCAAGTGGGTGGCCACAGAAAGAGTTTCCATAACTGGTGAACTCCAGTGCCATTTTTTAATTTTTAGTCCTAACCCTTAACAGGCCACTGGCAGAAGGCAACTCTGGTGCAGTGTTTTCAGAGATTCCTAACAAAGCTCCCACCAACTACTTCTACCTGTTATGTCTCCCTAATACTCACTTTTAATGTTCCTACCATATACTTCCTCCTAATGCTTCTATTCAGTCCTCCTATTTAATGTTCCCCCTAAGCTCATAGTGCTCACCGCAAGGAAAAATTAGTTACGAAGAATGAGTTGTGGGAATTGAGTGTTGTCAAGTGTTATGTATAACAAGAGATTGGTGAGGCAGAAAGAAGAGAGAGTTACCTGGGTCAGAGGAGTGCAGCTTGAAACCACTGAATGCTGGCTTACTATGCAGCTGTCACTAACCAACCCTTCCAATACCTAGGCCAGTAGTACCGGTAATGTACCTCCCTGGTCAGTGACTATTTACCAACTACTACCAGGTTGGAAGAACTAGATAATTTTTTGATAGTCATTATTAGTTTATAACTGAAATAAAGAAAGTTAATCCATTCATAAGTGAGGCTTTCATGTGAGTACTGTTTTAAGAGTTGTATTACGTGGTATAGCACTGTGAAAGCCACCATTCACTATTGTATACTTGACGTAAATCAAAGATTTATGATTGAGGTGGGATGTATGTGCTGTATCCACCCTGTATAAACATGAACCAAATTAAATAGCTGATGGATATATAGGTATTATATGCTACTTGAAATAAGGGAAGGTTTATTCAAATTAGTTACATTTTCTTGAACAATATGTTGAAATTTTTTTTAAGTAATTGATACCCAAGAAAAGTATTAGGTTCCTAGGGAAATCACTTAAGACTGAAAGTGTTACATAAGTGCATTACAGGCTCTGAAATTTATGCACCAATATCTACTGGCAGGAGACAAAGATACAGTAACAAAACCTAAACTTTCCCTTATTGGTAGTAAGCTTTGGTGCAGCCCATCTTAATGAAAGATCATTCTAATCCGGGCTTTATACATTAACTTTAGCGCTATACTATGGCCATATAAGTTATGTTAGCTTATTTCTATGTATATATCCTTTGATTTTACATGTATTTCTCTCATATTATGTGGGAAAGAAAGAACTGAAAACATTTTTTTTCATATTACTACTGATTTTTACAAAGTCAACCAATGGTCAAAGAGTAAAAAGTAGTCCCAATATTCCTTTCAGTAACAAAATTCCCACCCAGTTTTATGGAACATGTTGACCTGCTGTCATTACCTTCCCAAGAATATGTTGTCAAATGATGTGTTTATTTCATAGATATTCTCCCATAAATGGCTCTTACTTTTTTAGCCATGTGCAAAGTGTAGCACCATCCTGATATTTCATACTGTTGAATTTTGCACTTTCTTATTTGTATTTCTGTATCCCATATCATGTTTTACTCTGTAACCTTAATAAGTCTGTGGGTAGGTGAAAACAAACTGTTGTAGTTAGAGGAGGCAAACCTCTTATCTCCCTAAGGTTAGATAGTACAGATACACCACCGAATTTCTGGCAACTGATGGTTCAGCACCTCCTTTAGTCCGGACAAAATTACGTGAGGGAACTTGAAATTACTGAGGCCACCAGACTAGTTTACCGGGTGGCCACAGATGGCGTTGTGTGTAGGGCACACTTATTTACATTCTTTACACTGCACTAGGTGGTGATACCACAATTCTGTGAGATTCTTAGCTTATTTTGCTCAAATTTAACCTTAGCTATGGCTTCTAAAGACATATGAGAGCGTCAGTCGTATTATCAAATGTAAACACCAGTCCATATCGATCCAAGATAAAGTAGAACTTTTGAAAAAATGGACCATGGAGTTTAAGTGCGTTAGCTATGTGACATCTGCAGTATTGGTTCATCAGTTGTTTATGATATAAAGAAGCAAAGGAAGAAAATATTGAAATTCTATGCAGACAGCAATTCCAAGAAGCAAATGATGATTAGAAAAACTATGAAAGATGGTAAGAGTACTGAGCACGATCGAGTGACGATGGAATGGTTTTGACAGCGTTGGAGATGGAGTGGACTTGTCAGGTAGCATGGGAGATGTATAATTAGTGGGTTAGAGGTGTATTGATGAATTATTATTACGTGACCATGCTTGGTCTGGCAAAATGGTTAATTCTGGAAGGCTTTGGAACCAAGAGTGCTGGAAAATCGGTGGTGTACCTGCATACATAAAGATTAAGTGATGTTAATAGTAATTTTGTTTTGAAATTTTTGCATTAGTTCCAAAATTTTAATGATAATTCAATTTGAATAAGGATTGTTTTTCATAAGTTTATAGTAATTTTTAATGTGTTTGATTGAAAATTGTGGTCCTCAAATTTTTCAACTCCATCTCAGTAAGACTTCAGAAATTTTTCTAAGATTAGAAACTTACGAAAGCATTTAAGTGGTCTTCATCATATAAACTGTGGACTGAGTGCCACAATCAGGATTTGAACCTCAACGTTTGACTCTGGGTTGCCCATGAACGTGTCCCGGTCATGAACGTTAACTACCACACTACAGAGGACCATGACAGCACTGCTTTCCTGAATAACTCCCATTCCTTGTGCACTCCTTGATATTCATTTACACTTAGTTTTTGCCACTGTGCATCAAACTTCTGGTAATTCTTCACACGTTTTTCTTTCAAACTCATTTACTTTCACCGCCTTGTACTTACTCATATTGTTTCCTCTTTTCTGAAAGCCCCTACAAATCTTCATCCTTTGCTTCCCACCAACTTCTTTCACCACATAACTTTTTTTTTTATTCCTTTCCTGATTACCTGTTGCAGGGCTTCAAATAGCCCTCAGTTATTGCTTATCTTTGGTTTGAGCATCTGTTTTCATCTGAAGAAATGGCGGTATCCTGATATCTTTGAGTTTTTATATGTTCAGCACTTGTTATCCATTCATGTAGACCTACTGTTTTCTTGAAATATTAATAGATTATGGTTTGTCTGAACTTCCATTAATTTTCTTTACCTATTCACCTTTTCTGCATTAACAAGTAGTTTAAGGAACAAATGATTGAGTCCCTAAAGAAATATCCTCCCCTGGCTCCTATTCCTACTTATAGAAAGTGATGATGCAGGAGGGAAGGATCCTGATTCCCCCTTCCCTTCTGCTCCTGGACATTGTAATTGCCAGGAAATATGTAATTATTTTTTCTTCTCTACAATTCTGCTGACTGTCTCTTTGTGCTTGTTTGAATGATTTTGTTTTCTTGACATATAGTTTGTTAGCAGATACAGTAATAATGAGTCTGCTTACTCAGTAGTATCTCTCTGACACAACTTCACCTAAGTAGCTATGCATATGGCCCATCCTTCTTGTTTTATTACCCCATTTTAAGTTTTATCTTACTATCATTAATATTTGTACACAGCTCCCATGAGTGTCTCTTCCCTCTTCTTGCACACATTGATCCATCACTATTGATGTCTGCACTGCCACGAGATACCAAACAGTGTGCAATTGTTGTTCCCCTAACCTCACTATGCATGTGTGTGTGTTAATGTATTTAGTGTTTTAACGAAATGGAAGTAACCCATTTAAGTAATAGGTAGAGGATCTCCAGTCCAAATTCCTTGGGAATGAACAGTGTTTGAAGTATAGGTATTTCAGAATCTAAATACTGATCTTTCTGGTGGGCTAAGTTTGGGATCTAGTCATTTTATAACTTTAGCAAGGTGTTTTTGTTTACCTGATTAAGTTTTTAGATGTTTGTTTGAAATATATGTAAATATATACTATTTCAAGAATTTGAGAAGTGTTTATATGTTGTGCTTGCCCATTACTCTTCCTTGTCTCTGATGAGGACACGTTCGGTAAAACCTTGTTATCCATAATTTGAAACAATGAAATGTTCAAAATAATGTTTGTTTTCAATTTGAATTGGCTCTCCTTGAATGTATGAAAGAAATTTTTGATAATTAAAAGATTCATTAAAAGATATTTCAATTCATACACTGCACTGCAGCAATTGGGGTATCTACTCCCAGTGTTTTGTAGGGCTGTTGATTGTTCACAATCTCCCATGTACTTTTTGATGTGTTTTGTGCTGGTCTTGCACATTTGTGTATTTTGTGCACCCTGGATTACTATTGTGAACAATGGCTACCATCAGTTTTGTCAGAAATGGTCCAACAGCTCCTTGAAGCCATCTCCCTCTGACATGAACCTGAGAGGTATATTTTAAGCCTTGAAATAAGATGGACTTTTGCAAGAGGCAGGCTCAGAGCAAGTCCAAGGTGTCACTTATGAAGGACCTCACCGTTTGTTTATTTGCTCACATGTGTTAATATTTCCTCAAGGAAAATTTTCTAAAATGTTACTATTTCTGAATTATTTGATATCATAAAAGAACCTGAATAAATGGAAATTTCCTTTTCTGAAATGGCTGATTCCCTGTAACATTTCAGGTAACAGGGCTTGCTGTATAATGTAGCCTTAACAAAGAGTTTGATGATTACACAGAAGATGAAGTTTAGGGAAAGCATCAGGCACATTAATGTTAAGGCAGTGGGAAAGGTAGAAAACAGGTGTAGCATATCTTTTATAACACTGGAAAATCATATGAGTACTGTACTTTCCAGTGGCCTCCTAAGATATGGGCATTTTCTCACCACTGTCTTTCACTTACTGGATTACCATGGTACTACTCATATTTTGCAATTGTTTCGTCATAAGCTCGCACAGTTCACTGACTTCTAACACCGTTAAGTTGGTTATTTTTTTAACACAAGTCCAGAAATAGTAATCCCTTCACTGCTACATCACTTAAACACTCGCCTACAAGTTAATTAAAGTTGCCAATATAGCTAGAACCATGCATTTTTCTGGTTCAGCATGGTTCATGTTCAAATCGTTCTTTAAATAGAACTTCAACAGCTTTTCCCATTACTTATTTACATTGATTGTGATCATATTACCAACACTGTAACACTCTCTTCTCTTTAACTGATTCCTGTAAAACTTCATATTTTTGCATAATGGTATGATATGCTTCCTCTAAATACGTTATGCTTACCACTTTCATGTGATTGCTTTTGGATGGCATTAGAAATACAGAATGATTGCAGAAACCTCAGAAATAATAGAAATAACCGAGAAAAGCAGTGATGAAGGAGTGAAATGGGTTATTGCATTGAATTGAAAATGGAGCACCATCCTTCAGAATCTCATGCCCATTTTAGTGTGAATATCAGATGTATGGGCATTAGAATAAGGATGTGTTCAGGCAATGGATATTTGGATTGGAGATGATCTGCTGTATTATTAGTCGTATAATGATAGTAAACATTAGATTGTTGTATATTTTTACTAAGATTACAAAATTTTACTGAAAGAATATGTTTGATTATGTGTATTATACTTTCACAGTTAAAAACACTTAATTTTCATTACTGCAGTTTATATATGGGAGAAAATATTTCAGAAAATGGAAATCAGACTACTGTGATAGATAGTGTTGAAGACACTGAAGTCAATCCAGCTGATGGATCCTTAACCGAGGAGTTCATGAAGACTTCACATAGCTTGGTGAGTAAAGATAATTTTGGTTCATTGATAATTCCAACAAGTTGCAGATTCTAGTCTTTAAAATAGTGTTATAGATTTTGCTTTCTTTGATACTTCTCAGCTGTTGCCCACATTAGCAAGGTAGCACCATGAACAAAGAAAGGCCTCATTCTCAACCATTTTCTAGCTCTCATGCACAATGCACAAAAACCACAGTGACCTTTGCCCAACCAGGTCCCACAGACCATTCTGTGGTTTCCCCAATTGCTTCACATATCCTTGTTCAGTCCATTCTCTCTTTTCTGTGCTCACCTTTCACCCTCCTGCATCTTCTGGCCCTGAGCACTCAAAATATCTTTCACTCCATTCTTTGATCTCCAGTTTGGTCTCCCTCTTGTCTTTGTCCCTTCCACTTCTGACATATAATAAGCTTTCACAACGACATTGTTTTTATAACTCTCTCTCTCTCTCTCTCTCTCTCTCTCTCTCTCTCTCTCTCTCTCTCTCTCTCCTTATCCAATATCAAACTATGTCACACCACATGTCCTCAGATATTTCATTTTCAACACATCCTTATCCATAGCCCATGATTTGCTTTGATAGATTGTTAGGACTTCTGTACCTTCAAACATGCCCATTTTTGACCTTCCAAATAACAAGCTCTTTTTCCACACGTTCTTCAGTGCTCTCAAAACCTTTACCCCCTCACCCACCCTGTGACTCACTTCTGCTTGAATGGTTCCATTGGCTGCCATGTCAACCCCAAGTATCTAAAAGTCCCTCACCTCTTCCGAAGATTCTCCATTCAAACTCACCCCAACTAACCTGTCCCTTTGCACATCTATACCTTTTAACCTTGCCTGTATTCAAATTTACTCTGAACTTTCACCCATCACACACACACACACTTCCAAACTCAGTCTCCAATTTCTGCATTTTCTCACTCAAATCTATCACCAGTGCTTTGTCTTCAGCAAACAACAACTGATTCACTTCTAAGGCCTTCCTTTCCCTCTGTACTGCATACTCACCCCTCTCTCTAAGACCCTTACGTTTACCTCCCATCCCACCCCATCCACAAACTAATTGAACAGTCATGGTCACATCACACATCCCTAGTGAAGACCCTCCTTCACCTGAAACCACTGACTCTCTTCTCTTCATACTTTTACACGTGCCTTATGCTCTTGGTCAAAATTTTTCTGCCTCTAGTTGCTTTGCTCCCACACCATATATTTGAAAGACCCTCTGCGAGGCATCTCTTTCAACCACGTCATGTGCTTTCTCCAAACTTATAAATACCATGGACAAATCCTTCTGCTTCTCTAAGTATTTCTCACACACATTCCTCAAAGTATACATCTGATCCTTACAACTCCCATACATTTTACCAGGTGCACTCATTATTTATCCTCTTCCTTGGTCCAGATATCAATTAGTCATCTGTCTAACTCTTCATTTCCCTCTATTTGCTCAGTTTCTCACAGATGACTTTATGTGGCTTCAGCTGTGTATGCCCATTGTAGGCTATGAATGTATGAAGCATACAAAATTAGTTGTCGTATTTGAAGTTAATGATCATGTTGTGATTGAGAGGGTGATTGAAAGCACAAGACATCAGACTGGGGAGGAACAGTGTGGTTTCCAGTGTGGTAGAGGATTTGTGGATCAAGTGTTTGCTATGAAAAACATGTATGAGAATGACTTAGAACAGAGGGATTTGTATGTGGCACTTATGGATCTAAAAGAAAGCATATGTTAGGGTTGAGTGATGCTTTATGGAGGGTGCTGTGAATATATGGTATGGGAGGAAACTTTTAGAAGCTGTGAAGATTTTTTTCAAGAGAGTAAGGTTTGCGTGCGAGTGGTTAGAGAGGAGGATTAGTCATTTCACGTCAAGGTGGGTGTGCAGCAGTGGTGTGTGATGCGATCATAGCTTTTGATTTATTTATGGATGGGATGGTAGGGGAGGTGAATGTAAGAGTCTTGGAGAGAGGAGCAAGTATACAGTCTGCCTGGGATGGGGGTACCAGGGAAGTGAGTCAGTTTTTGTTTGCTGACGGTATGGTGCAGGAGGCAGATTCAGTTGAGAAACTGCAGGACCTGTTGTCTGAGTTTTGAAGAGTGTGTGAAAAGAAAAGGTTGAAAGTAGATGTGACTAAAAGCAAAGTTATTTGGTTTAGCAATGAAAAAAGATTGTTTTTTTTAAGTGTGAGTTTGAATAGAGAGAACTTGGAGGAAGAGGTATGTTTTGGATGACTGGGAGGGGATATAGCAGCTAAAATGAGCTGTAAGGTGGGTGAGGGGGCTATTCTGCATTATTCACTCAATCTCTTGAAGTATCTTGCCACACAAGCCTCTTTTTCAGGCTCACTTATTTTCACCATCTCTTTTCACCTATATCATTTCCTCTTTTCCAAAATTTGGATTGTGCTTTTCATGTGAAAGGAAATGCACATTTGATTAGAAGGGTCCAAAGAAAGAAAGCTAAGATGGTGCCAGATTTAAGAGTGCTGAGCTGCAGTGAATGAGGCTGAGAGCTAGTTACAAATCTTCCAACCATGAGGGAGAGAAGAGAGGGGTGTGACCTGATTATAGCATTTGTTTTTAAATCTCTTAGATGATGTCAGCATTGAACAAAATCTTGAGATGCAATGACATAATAACTAGAGGCTGTGACAACAAGCTAGGGGAGAAGCTTGTTAGAAAGGCTGTAAAGAAGTACTGGTTGAGTGTACGTTTGGTAAGTGGTTGGAATAGACTAAGCAGTGAAACTGTAAATGCCAGCAGTTTACAGATGTTAGGTACTTGATTGCAAAGAACGTTCAAGAAATGAGTCTCCATGAGTGTAGAACTTTCACGATACTCTACAAGTTAGTCATTAAAAACATGTAAATACAGTCACTGTATATTTGAACATTTATCTGCGTAGAATAAGTCAAACAATATTTCTGTATTTGTTCTGTTCATGTTTTTTTTGTGTGTGATTCTTAGTTTATTATGAGTGAATAGATGAGAAAATATGATAAATTAATCCTTTTTTTTTTTCTTTCAGCTACCAGAGGGCTTGGCTTTTGGAGTTGAGGCAGAAATGGCTGACCCTCATATGTCTTCTGGAGCTTTTGTATTCCTCTTTATTGTAGTCTTCACCATCATCACCATCTACATTGTTCATCTAGTCATGGTTGTAAGTAACAGAAATATCCATAGAAATTAGGTTTTAATTTCTTGTGTCTGTCTCTCTGGTTTGTGTGTGCCTGGATGCATATGTGCATGTTTGTGGGTTCTTTAGCAAGTTTGCCCATGATTACCTGTTTTGTACATGCAGAGTGGGATCATAACTCTTGGAATCTCACCTGTTAACCTTGCGTATCTTTCATACAGATTATTGGAATTGAATGTTCTAGTTTTGTCTGAAAGAAATTTATCTTCTTAGCTTGTTTACCATGTTTGCTACTTTATTGCTGAAGAAGTTCTTCCTTTTATCCTTCTTACTACTTTGCTTAACTTCCTTTTGTGTCTGGCAGACCTCCACATTACATTGTGTTTTCTTCATGCAAAA
>JAUUDZ010418320.1:0-14537 GCA_032361705.1 Panulirus versicolor | reverse complement strand
AAAGTTGAAGAAATTCATGAGAGTGAATTTAAAGAGGAGAGTGTTAATAAAAGCAAAGTAAAAACTACAAATCGGAATCCTATTTGTTGGTTCTCAGCATTACCACCTCAGACTTTAAAACAAGCACAGCAAGATTTTAAGAGTGCCATTCAGTTGAGTGCCCAGTGTGCTACAATACAATTAAAGCTGAGAGCAGTCAGTAAGGAATACAGACGTCTGTATGAAATAAAGAATAAAGTAGACAGAATTGAAAAAGAGGCATGATTTCAATGAGTTCATGTATTACTATGAAAATGGATTTAAAGATTTTTTTATATCCACATTCCATTGTCTCAAGGCAGTTCATCACTATATCAGATGAATAAGATATTTAGCCCATTGCTACAGTTGTACCAGTCAGATAGCAGGGAACCTTGTTGATTGTGAATACTGCAGCAGTAACTTCATGATGAGTTATTGCTTTTTTATGTGATTGAAAGAGTATGTGCTTGCACAAAATATTTTCTCTGACAAAAAGGTATTGATCAATTGTGTATTATTAGTTTACAGTTATATCACAATTTTTTATGATTACCTTTTTTAATTACCTGTTTGTATATAATGGGTAGCGATTTTTTTTAAGAGGCCCCATCTTTTAAACTTTCCTGCTATGCACTCGTACATTTTTGTAGATTCTTTACTAAGCTTGTTCTATTCCTTCATCGTTTAATACAAAGGACTTTTTCTCATCTTTACTTGCTTGTTTCTTAGTTTTTGTAATGTTTTTTCCCTGATATTGTAATATGGTAGTTAATTTTGGTGAACCACTTATTTGTGACACCTAGGAAATTGAAATTTTTTTTGCCTCTTCTTTCTTCTGACATGTTGAGCTTATGGCAGCTAGGTGCTCTCTGTTGCTTAGCTCCTGGTTGTTGCAGGAGTTCATACACTACTTATCAGAGGTACTGGCCTATAATTTATGTTTTTGTATCTTTTTTCACATATAGGCACAACATTTGCTCTTTTCCACTACCTTTTTATTGATTCCTCTTTAAGCATCTTATGTACTCTCTTTGAGTACATAGAACAGGTTATCATCAAGTGCCACATTCTTCATGGTGTTAATGGACTTCTGCAAGTGTTAATGCTGCAACTAAGAATTCGTTCAACAAGACTTTCTCACTGTTAGCAGATAGAGAGAAGAGTACAGTGTCACTGAGGACATTATCACCCCAAAGAAGCACACCTTACCCTGCTTTCACATGAGGACTGTAGAATTGAAAGTACAGGAGTCGTATAAGAGAGGCCATAGGATTGCATAATGATTTTATGTCCATAGAATGTCTTTACTCACCTTGGCCTTGTGACATCTGTTGAACTGTCTCTTTCCTCTTCCAATTTTTTCCTAGATATAGGATAAGTATATTTATAGATTTATTTTTACCTTACTGCCTATCCTGCTTTAGCAAGGTAGTGTCAGAAAACAATGAACAGTGGTCTCAGTCGCTCACACAGCTATATATATTTATTTTTCTTCAAAATTTGCAGAAGTTTTTGTATCGGTGCCTTTGGCTTGAGCATTGTATATACAGATTTTAAAGATACTGTTTTGATGTGTACATTGTCATCCCTTATTATGATAAATCTTCAACATCTTGATATGATGAGTATGTTTATAAGAATGAAAGAACATTTTTTAACATTTAGGCTGGGTATTGTGATATGAAATAAAGAATGTTCAACTCTTACTCATGTTTCTTTTCATACCTGCTTCAGTTTGCTTGTAGTCTTTAAAGTTATAACCTGAATGTGAAAATCAGTATTATAACAACTGAAGACTGACCGAATATATTCCATGATATGTTAGAATTTATGAAATATCTTCCTTCATACCCAGAGACTTAGAGTATGACCATCTATTGTAATTTGATTTTGTCTTGAAAAAATATAATCTTTGCATGGGTTTGGAGAGCAATATGTTTTAAAATCTGGAAAAAGATAGTTTTAGATTTTTTGTGGATGTTTGGTTAGTGTTATAAAGATAAATATATACTTTTACTTTGAGGTTCATCTTATAAACGTGATAATCTGCTTGTTAGTACTGTGGCGGTTTGAACTTGCATTTAGTTAACCTCATTTGCACATATGAATGAAAACACCCAGTTGGAGGAGAAGTAGATGAACAATAAGGAGATGGATTCTAAACCTTGGGTCCTTCTGTCAACAGACTGCTACCAAATTAGATATCTTCCATACCTTTTCAAACACTTTTCCCATTGGTGTCATTTCCTTCTTCCTCATTTCTTTATATGGCAAACCACAATTGATGCATTCTTTTAAACCTGACTAGCTTAGGCACCTTGGTCACAATGAAACAAGCCAAATCATCTCACAAAGATACTTACCAATCTTAAAATCTTTACTGTGAGCTAGATTGTCAGGGCCTAGAAATAAGTTGAAAGCTGTTGATCACTTTCATGTTTTGTGTGTTGCACAGCGTTTGGCCTGCAAAGCAGTTAGTGTCTAGTTACAACATGTCCACACAAAAATGATAATGGGGAACAGCTTTGTTTTCAATACTTAGTTGGTCAGATGCATAGCTACAAATTACAAAGGAGCAATGAAGTGATCCCCACCACTTTAGCAATGAACGCCATTATATCAAGGACAGGTCTTTATCACTTTTTTTTAAGACGAGTTGAATGCAACACTTCATAATAGCATTGCAACACCTTATAAATCAAAGCCAATAAAAAAAGGGGGCCATTTTCCTCAAGAACAGTTTCTTAAAGGGGCCCTGAACATTTTCTTGAGGAGGGGGAAAGGGGTGATCTATTCTGACTCCACTGTGGGAACCTTGTTTTGTGGATCATATTAATATATATACCTCTGTCTTCGGATATTTCATAGCGAGTTTATACATTTTGAGGACTGTAAATCAGTAGATTTTCGCTGGGGGCTTTAAGTTCATACACATATCTTGTGTAAGTGTTGGTTGTAAATCTTCAGAATTTGTGTGCAATATAGTTTGTAAATCTGTAAAGTTTTTATTCGTAAAATGTGACTCGAATTTTTTCCGCAAAACTTAAGCAGTCTCCTCTTAGATTTTGGCTTGCAGAACGTGTGGTGCATCTCTTTAAAGTTGTGAAACGTGCGTTGTTCATAAGCCGATTGGGTTATGGAAAGAATACTGAATGATGTGAATTTTAAGTCCGTAGGATTTGTTCTACATAACCTAAGTAAGCCCTGAAAGTCTTATATACTTCGTTTCTGAGAAATGGCCCAGTCTCCATTTCTTTGAAGAAGATTCGCGGGGAATTTGTTGTTTATTTGCATTAGGAAAATATATGCTGAAAAATGAGGCTAAGGCTTCTATTAGTGCCACCAATATTATCAATCAATCTTATGTGGGTACGAGTCCTATAGATGTTTGCACCCGTAATCTCGTTTTCCACCACTAATGTTCTTCATTCGTCTTATGAACGTGCGAAACATTACGTTGATATGGTAATCAGTCGGTAAATTGTTGTATAGTTGCATAGCTAATTTTTCACTCAGATTAGTGTATAATGGCTTTTAAATCTGATGTGAATTACGTATTGTATATTTCATAGACTGCAGTGTATAAGATTTCAACTGGTGTTCCAAAAAAAAAAACTTTGATTTTTAGGAATATTCCTATACAGTTATAGGCTAAAGTGTATTTACCTCTATGAAGGATAAGATAAATTAAAAGTAATACGGGTGATCAGTTTTCAGTGTTGAGGATGATGGCCAGCCAGGTGGCAGCACCGGACTTCAAAACAATGTCGGGTAAAGCGCGCGAGTGTACTTTTAAATGGACATCATATCAGATTATAATTGTTTTTCTTATGTGTACCAGTAGCTCCTCGGTGGACGTTGATGAAAATGGCTACATTCTTTATTGTCCATGCATGGGTAGGTAATACACATGGTAGTTTGGTTAGTATGGTGGGTGATCGAGGTCGATGCCTACAATGCCGGGTCAGAGCCTTATTCGTCAGTACTTTTGCAATGTGGGAATTTTAGGTATTGATAGGTTAGGTTTTCATGGGTTTGGTGGATAATGTTTCACTCTAGGGGTCCTATAGAAGTAACATTTAGTTTTGAAGGAAACGCTTATCAATGGACTTTTTACTTATTAGAACAGGTTTGGAATGACAGGTATTGTATTATTTTTATTTATAGGATGGTAAAGCATGTGCTTTGTAAATATAGGATCATAGTTTCTGCCTTTACAAGGAGCCACCTGTGGATAGATTGATAGACACCTTGATTATTTATGTTTACAATGCGAGGCCTTATATGTTTATCACAGGAGAATAATTGATTTCAGGACGGTTTGGAAATCAAGCTGATCATTTCTTGGGTGCCCTTGGATTTGCTAAAGGACTGAATCGCACCCTTGTGTTGCCACCATGGGTTGAATACAAACCAGGTGTAACAAGATCAGTAAGTACCTTAGAAGAGTGTTGCATCATCATCTGGCTATGGTAGGTTGTAGAATTATAGTCATTATTCCTCATTATTTCGTGTATGTTTCGGTATAGACGTGTAAGTTGATTTTTCGGATAATATAATTTAGTGTCACATTTGGATGAATTGTATTGGGTATGAAATTAAGGCATAATTATCTGTTTCCCCAACTTCTTTTGATTCCATTTCTACTTACATAGGGTGGACCAGTTGTGTACAACCTTTCAGGTCATGAACACATATCTTAAAGTCCAGTGTGATGAAGTGAACAAAATACCAAATTTGATAGCTATAAATGTTTCTTAACTATCACTTAGTATATAAAGCTGATTCTTTACAGACTGACATCTCCCTTCACTTCTCTGCACTCGCAAGCAAATCTCAGTTTAAGTATAAACGATTAAAGATCACATGAAGATGGTAAACAGAAACTGTGACTGTTCAGGTATATACATTCATATATATATATATATTTATATATATGGGTGCCAGATGCACCATTGAAGTTTCTGGTTATTTACAAAAGTCTGTACATAGACTACAGTAATCCTAGCTACTTAATCTTGTTAAATCAAACCTTTTTTTGTATATCTAGGAGCCTTTTTTTGTCATTATTTGTTTAGAAAATGGTTTTGTATTTTTGAAAAATGCTTGTTTTTTCCAGGACGAATTGATACTATACCTATTGCATGAGAAAATGTACCATATCTCTAAAGCGCATGCTTTTTATAGTATCATGCAAAGATTCATTGACGTTTATGTGTCTCAGTTTATAAAGAATGCAAATACTACATTTGCAAATTCTTCATTCTTCACACTAATAATCGTGAAAATTTAGGGAAACCTCTCCCAAGTTTTTCTCTTCTCTTTACCCAATCTTCGAAACATCTAGAAATACATTGCTTTCCTTGAGGTAGTGTGTATCTTCCATATGAAATATTTCTGTGTTTAACATCTTATTTCAGAAGTCGTATTTCATTTTGAAGAAGGAAACCATACTTGCTATTATAATTTCTGAATGTGATAAAACAATTTTGCGTTGATGCCTCACAAACTTTCTTACTTAGTGATTTAACATTTGATACTTCACCTAGTTTTTAGATTGTTAGAAATCTGCAGTTGCTGCATCATTAGGGAAAATTGTGAGCTAGGATCTTATTACATGCACATAAGGTTTGTCAAAGCTTGTTAACCTATGCATATGGTAGTTTATTTCATTGATCACTGAAAAGACCTGGTTTCATGACTGGCATATTTCTGTTAGTGAAAAGTGTGGTATATTTTGTTTGAATTGAGATATGGTTTCCCAAGTCTATAGCAAGCTGAATTTTTAAAATCTTGATCGTATAACATATTCTGATGGCTTATGAGGCTCACTAAAATTTGAAGAAAATTGTTTTGTTTCTTTTTCCCATATGCTTTTTTGTGGATTCAGTAATGGAAACCTGAAAATTATGGCAAAAGCAATGAACATTTAATTGTGCTTGTTAGGTTGGCTGAAAAAGTAGATAATTTTTCCTTTTCCTCTGCTGTAAGAAACAAGTCCATTGTCAGTATATGAATAAAGGCATGGATACCATTTGGAGGCTAAGTAATCCAGTTACTTAAGGGTGAGATTTAGAAAACTAGTCCCAGTGTTTAGCTCTCATTCTAGTGGAATAAAAAAAAATTCACATTCTCATTCCCTGTGATAGAATTCATGTTGATAACAAGTAGTGTCTTCCATTTTTTGTCAAGCAGATGCTCATGGATATAATGAGGCTGAAAGTGCAGATTAGTTGGTCACTCTTATTTATACATAGAGAGGAATTTACACACATGTATTGATTTTATCATTTGTTAGCCTGCTTCAAGGAAATGGGACAACTAAACATTTCTTTTTTTTGTAATTCATTATATAATATTTCATCCTCTAGATTGTAGATATCATCTCCAGCATACCTTTGACAGATCCAGATCCCATTTGACACATATTTCAAAGTGGAGCCACTTACTAAGTTTCATCGTGTCATGACTATGCAGCAGTTCATGGATGAACTAGCACAGACTATCTGGCCACCCGAGAAGAGAATTGGTTAGTGCCTTGCATTAGTCTTTGCCCATCAACTGTCTTGTTGTTGCATGATATCCTTTGATTGCAGTGTTTCAGATTATGAAAAAAAGATGTTGCTGTTATTGTAGCAAGGTGTAATTCCTCTAATTTTTAAAAAAGTTGGTATTATTTACTGATTCTTCAGGTAGTAAGAAAATTGTGCCTAGGGATATTTTCATGGGCTGAGGTTTTTGTTGTAATTTATCATATACTTTACAGTATTTGCATTTTGTATCTGTATATTTTCAGTGAGTGTTTTCTCACTGGTGTGGATACAATATACTTATGTATGTCTCATACTGTGTGAAAACCTTACCTTGTGTATTTTGGTTTAGTTTTAACTTTTTCACCTCAAACATTCTGTGTTGTGCAATCATTTTGTTGTTAGAATGACATAATTTTTCCATCCATTTTCTGTTTCTGTCTTTGTAGCCTTCTGTTATGTGCCTCGTCACAACTCTGATGGGTGCAATGCCAAAGAGGGTAATCCATTTGGACCCTTCTGGGACACGTTCAGCGTAGATTTTGTTGGTTCTGAGTTTTATCGTGGTCTCACATATGATGTCTACTATCAGAACATGGCTGATCAGTGGAATAAGCTATATCCACCTCAGAAATGGCCTGGTATGTATTGTACAGTATACTGTTGTAGAACTTTGTGTTTTATGATATTCAAATTAATTTTGTCTTGAAAGATGATAAAAGAAACGAAATGCGCCTGTCCCAGGTCTCCCAAGATTTTAGTTTTTTATGATGAAATTGTTCATTCATGGAATTCATATAGAACTGAGGAGTAAGTTATGAGGGGGGTCATATGCCTATGATGAAGCTAGCCCTCAACTCATTTGGCATGTGACACCCGGCTCATCCTGGGATACTGGGGGACTGTTTCAGAATCATTACAACAGGGTTGAAGACTACACTCATCTATAGCTTAGTCAAGATGACATTATGATATTGATATAGATTATTTACTTATCATCCATCATTGCTAAATAACAAGCATCATGTATGTACGGTGTATATAAATGACAGTCCCATTGAATAACCAATCATTATCATGATGTACATGATATCAACAAGTATGGGTTTCCATGCAACAGCTGTGAGAAGTTCACGTTTTTGCCATTTTATTGCAACTTGTGAAAATCTTTATGAAGCTCACTCATTCTTAAAGTCTGTGAATATCTTTTGCATCATAAGGAAGAATTTTTTGACAGGACAGCCCCTTCTATTTCTTATTTGAATCCTGGCTTTGAAGAGGCCTTTCTTTCATGACTGGAGTCTTCAACTTACAAAAAGGAGTGTGGCCCAGGAAAGGAGCTCTGATGATGCTGTTCTGATTTGGGCCAGCTGCTGGGCTCTTTAGTTATAAGTTTGTAAGAATCTTTAGTGTTTATTCATAATTTATTACTTTTTTGTCTTTTGCAGTCTTAGCCTTCACTGGAGCTCCAGCCACTTTTCCAGTTCAAGAAAGTAATCGACATCTTCATAGATATCTTGTTTGGAGTGATAACATACTTGAAAAAGCAGAGCAGTTTATTTCCACATTACCTAGGGGACCATTCATTGGTATACATCTGAGGAATGGTATAGACTGGGTATGTCACAGAATTTTAGTGTTGTGTATTGTATAATCAGTATGCAAATTTGTTTATCAAATTATTCAAGATGTCTGACAGAGGTGTGTTGATTATCTATCAGGTGACCTACTTTAAGTGCATTTATAAGTTATATGTAACCTAAAGTTATGAACTTGTATTGATACTACATTGAAATATCATTATTATCAAGCAAAAGTAGATATTCATGCATAATTTTTTTTTATATTCAAAAAGGCCCATTTTTTCCAGGTGAGAGCATGTGAACATGTGCAACATAGTCCCAACCTTTTCGCAGCACCCCAATGTTTAGGGTATCGAAATGAGCATGGTGTGGCTACAGCAGAACTTTGCCTTCCTTCTGATAACACTATAATCAAGAAATTGAAACGTGTTATCAAATCCATTGGGGCCAAAAGCATTTTTGTTGCTTCAGATAATGATTTCATGATTGAAAGATTGACCCGTGCATTACAAAAAATGAAAGTAAGTATCATCTTAACCTGTTTTGTTTGGAACCCATGGTTTGATACAAGAATTGTCTTTTTAGTAATGGATATTTTTATTATACTTGTTCCCTGTTTTCCAACTTAGCAAAGTAACATCAAGAATGGATGATTGAGTTCCCTCTTTTGGAAAATGATAATACAGGTTGGCAAGTTTTCCAGTGACCAGACCTCTTTCCAGTTATTAGTATTTTGCATTTCTGCACTAATTTATGTACCTCAAAATTAGCTTGTTGTTGCACATTCTAAAAGAATTAAAAGTAATGAGCTTTACAAGTTTTCCTTTAAAAAGAATGCCCTTGGTTTGGTTTTGATCCAGAATTTTATATACAGTGTAACTATGTATGTGCAATTGTGTTTTCCTAGTAAAGTGTATAGGAGGGTGATAATTGAGATGATATTTTGCTTCAAAAACCTATGGTTCCATGAGAGGTTAAGGATATGTGGACCAGTTTTACCTTTGAAAACTGTGTGAGAATTTCTTAGAGAAAGAGATTGACATGTTTGTGGAACTGATTGATCTCTAAGAGCATATGATAGGGTTGCTTTATAGAAGATGCTATGGATATATGGGGTGAATGAAAAGGTATTGAATGCATTGAAATGTTTTAGCAAGGAGGGTAGTGCATGTGTGTGAGTAGAAAGGATTATATACGACTGAGGAGTTGACAAAAATTAAAGCAGCAGAAATGAATGTTTCACATGGTAAAGTTAGAATTAGGAGTATTGTTGAATGAAGATATGGGAATGTTATGTGGTGTGAGATCAGTAGCAAGGTGCTTAGATAAAAGCCTTTCATAATGGTATCATCATGTAGAACACATTGCAGATGACAGGAAATATATTGTAATACAGTAAAAGGCACAGGGAGGAAAGTAAGACCACAGAAAATGTTGTTAGATAGATATAGTGATGTATTTGATTAGGTCTGTTTCAGATGATATTCAAGAAATGATTTGGGGACAGTGCAATGGCAGCATTTTTTCCATGGACGTGATATGATTGGAGAATCATCTCAGTGCATAAAGTGAAATACTAAGACACACCTCATAAAATAAGGAAGTTCATCTCTCACTTCAACTCACTAAACCAGGGTTTATGTTGTCAAGAAAACAAGGGGTTTGTAAATGATGCTTTGGAGGATAAGTTTATGTGATCCATCCCATTGAATTGGGAGTGAAGTGACAATTAATAAAGAAAGGCAAGAAAAGAATGTAATAAAAGAGCACTGTGCATTTTGATTAAGTTGTTATTATTAAGGTAAATTTTGTTCTTATAAGTTTGTATTACAGTAATAAGGTATTCTACAAAATTATCAACCTCTACTTTTCAGGTGACATTACACCGTAGAGAACCCTCAGAACCTCACGTAGATTTGGCCATCCTTGCTCTTTCTAATCATTATATAGGCAATTGTATCTCTTCCTTCTCAGCCTTTGCCAAGAGAGAAAGAGATGCTTTAGGATTTCCATCATCATTTTGGGCCTTCCCAATCGAGAAAGAAAAGGGAAGGAAAAATGAGCATACTGAATTATAACATTATCTATGAAAAGAAACAGTCTCCAAAGTGAAAGATTTGTAATTAAGACAGAAGTGTTTTTTTTTTTTTTTGTGTAACCATGAAGTGTAAGAATCTCAGTGTTTTCATGATACTTTACTTCCAAGGTGCATCAAATCAGTTCAGCTAGTGATCATGGGAAACATGACTGTCTTAAGTCTTTAAGGTCCCTGAATATGAAGAATGCAAGGACATAGCTTATGAACAGTAGCAGATGTATGAGAACATACATCTAAGATTACAGCATGCTCCAGTAACCACACACCTCTGTTCCCAGACATGTAGATAATTTGAAAATGTATTGTTCATTATGACTCAGATTCAAGAAATGAGACATCATAAAGTGATGTAAAAGTAATTCATGCACTTTTAATGATACTGAAATATGTTTAGGAGGCTTTTTATACTACTGGTCCTTATCATATAAAATAGTATGAATATAGATTAATAAGAAAACCTTGGATTAACATTAAGAAGCAAACCCTTCTGCAAACTGAATTTGACAGAGGACCCATAATCTCTGAAATCTCTAGATTATAAAGTGGCCAGTGTATGGGAGAAGACTTGGACTAACCTCAATAGACTCAGAAAGTCATATCATGAGTAACAATGTAATATTCTTCAGTATTTCTTTGCTGCCTTCACAAAATCCACTGATTGGTGTAAGACTCATCGTGCACACATTATGACTGCGAGTATTAATTATTTTTTTTTGTTTTTTCACGTTTTTAATGTGTATAGCGAATACTTTTTTCGAATAATGTTGCCTTTCTTGATTTTCTTGGAATATGCAGTGCTAGAAAATAGTTCATTTGCAGTTAGTAGAGTGTATTGTAATGTGAACATTTCTGATTTGATCAGTGTGGTTTTTATGTGACATCATGCCAAAAGACTTCTGTGATATTCTAAGCTATGTCAACAGATATTTTACTGGCTCTTGGAGTTTAAGGTCTCAATTTAGCACAGTGAAATCACAGGAAACCAGTCGAGTTTATATGAAAGTGGAAAAAAATATATTTTCATTGTTAATAGATTTGGAAAAAGATATTTTTTGGGAAGTGAAGGTTACAATGCATCTATAGTATTATGTGCTTTTCTTTCTTACAATAGAGAGGTAGCATCAGGAGCTGGCCATCTAGGGAAAAGTTCTTTACTTTGCACCTGTTTGTACTTTTATCGTGATAATGCAAGAGGGGATGATATCCAGCTCCTTCCCCCCTCTTATGTTCCTCTTAGTCTTCTTGTGTGACATCCGGAAGATAGTTGAATTGTATTCTTTTTATATCTCTTGGATATATTATTATGTATATACTATGTAAATTTTGTGGATAAGTATTGTTTCTTGAAAGGCACTGTTATCATGTTTAGGATACTTAGTTTTTAGAGAGAAACAGTGGAAATATTTATATTGATAGTGTGCATATGAATACATATTTCCCTACTGGTTATGAATTGATCACTTTTTTAACATAATGGAAAAAATGAAGATACTGTGATAATATAGTAGCTAATGAATAGGTTTCGGCATTATGAATTGGTAAGTAGGTAGAATGATTTCACAGTTCAAGGGCCAAGACTTGGTTATAGGTGCTCGACAGTGTTTGAATTACGTTGAGCTGTTTTGTCTAGAACAAATTAAAGTAATTGCATAGAAAACTAGCTCTAATGTTAAGAGACAGACTACCCCATAAGTGAAATTTGGTATAAATTAGTGTGATAAAACTATTTTCATAGGATTCAAATAAGTAACAAACTTGAACATGTGTAATAGAATTTCAGTATATGTGTGTTCTTAATTCTTGATATATATTGGCCTTTGTATCACACACAGGCACAGTGAGTGTAATTTAACCATTAACTATAGCAGGAAGAGTAGAGAAAGTATTTGTGAAGATGCTTTGATGTTTGTTGTTTTGACATATGGTGCATTTATTTTTTTACTAGTTTTCGAGAATTTTAGTATGTTGTAAGATTAAAGTTATTAAACTGATAGATGCACGAGCAATTGCTCTAAGGTTTACATGCTATTGGTATATTTGTGGTGGATTACTTGTAGTTGGTATCATTCCTTCCCATAAAAAATATTAGTGATTTTGATGCCAGAAAAATGGTGTATATTTGATGAGGAACTGGATATTTTAAATGACACTTCTGTAACATGGAAGTCTTATCAGATATTCGATAAGATTGTCAACTTCATCCAACTTCATCCAATTATGCTCACTGAAAATACTTTTGTGAGATACAATTTGTTGGTTGATGCTCAGCTACATCTCATATGCTTGTTCCGTCTGAGAGCTCTCATCAAGGTAGTGGCCATGGCAAAAGAGTCTCCACTCATCCCTGTTGTAGCATACCTTCCACATGTACTCCATTCCTTGCATAATTCCTCATTTCAATGTCTCCAGTACTTTTTCGTGCCACTTGCTTATGTCACAGATGGTCTTCCTCCCACACCACTCCCTTTGATCATACTGTCATACACTCTCCTTGTTTACTCCTCATCTTGCATTCTTTCCACATGCTCAAATGACCTCAAAATATTATGTGTCACCCACTCTACCACCCCATGATTTATTACAAAAAATAGAAATGTACCATCAGTCATTCCTATGAAATCTATCGAAATAAGTAATTTTTTTGTAATGAATTCATGATGTGGTCTTGATAAAGTGAAATTATTGTGTGATGCAATAGTTCAAAGTGCACATATATCAAGATCAGTGTGATACTTAGGAAATATTAGTAGGCATTTGCATATTAGCTTCCTGTTCAGTAGATATTTATCATAGGTAGATTTGATTTTTTCTCAGTTGGCAAATAAAAGAAGGTAGAGATAATTAATATTGAGTAAGATATTTTACTCTCTAGCAAAGCATCAGAGAATGTTGTAGGTCTGTGATGTAGAGGCCTTCACTTCCATCAGGGAAGCTAGATGATACTTTTTGATATTTCAGGCATTGTGGATGTGTTGAACACTTAAAGCTGCCAAAGCATTTATTTGCTGTATTTCATTTATACCTTGTGATAAATCCTCTGCTTATATGCTCATTCAATAAGAGGTAAAGTGTATATGGAATTTTTTTAAAAGTGTTTCAGCCTTGTGAGCTACTATAGATTTTTAGGTGTTAAGAAATTTCCATTGGTACCATAGAAAATTACAAAATTCTTGATATTTATTCTGCAGATATTGTAATATATTCTTGCAAATATAATTTCATATGTTTGAATGGGTTTCACTGTTCACAATTTTTGTATGCTGTATTAGGTCACCACAAGTAGTGATGTGAATATGAAAATCCCTCTCATTTCAGTCTTATTTTTACTTTCCATAATGGTGTTGGTTGTCACATATCCTCAACAGAGATTTCACTTTCTGGAACTTAGCTTTCTGCTCTTTGTAGATGTCATTTTGTTTCAGTCATCCCAGCCTCCAAGTCTAATGGTTAAATTTTCTAATACAAACTTTGATATAGCTGAGACTAACAGACCCCTTATGAATTATATTAGAATATTAGTGAAGTAATTTGAAAAATGATATAATGAGAGTGGCGATTATGATAGACTGAATGGGGCTCAAAGCGAGAGAGAGAACATAGATATCAGATGGGACTAAGGGTACTGTTTCAAATTCTCAGGTCTCTGATCTAAAATCTGGAAGGAAGCTAACAGACGAAATTAATTCACTGGAGAATCTAACTATTGCACAATGATCAATAGAGAATGAAACATGAATTGTGGAAGTAAGCTTATGTCGCTATGAGAAATTGAAATTTCTCTTCAAAAGACAAGATTTTTGTCTGAAGAAAATCACTGTGGATCATCCATTTCTATGCAAACAAATTTCTAGGAACCAACTTTGCTGATATATAATTGGCTTATGCTTTATATACCGGCTGAGAGAAATTATATATTTTTTCATACAAATTCGCCATTTCTCGCGTTAGCGAGGTAGTATCAAGAAGAGAGGACTAATCCTTAGAGGGGAAAATCTCACTTGGGCTCCCTATTCTGTTCATTTGGAAAAGCAAACTGGGGATGATGATTTTCAGCCCCCGCTCCCACCCTTATCAGTCGCCCTCTGCGACACGCACGGAATACGTGGGAAGTATTCTTTTTATTAAGCTTCATGATTCCTCAGCAACCTACAGTAAACGACGAGTCTTTTGAATGTAAGGCAGTGACTATTAAAATGCCTTGGGGATCCGTGCTTTGTTCAATATTGTTTGTATTCATATTTAGAGATCTACAAGAGCCCCTTTAAAGCCACGGTGATCTTTTCCAATGTGCAGATGATTACATAT
>JAUUDZ010418309.1:0-14538 GCA_032361705.1 Panulirus versicolor | reverse complement strand
CCCCTTACGTCCTTTGCTCTCACCTTTTTCCATTCTGCACTCAATCTCTCCTGGTACTTCCTCACACAAGTCTCCTTCCTAAGCTCACTTACTCTCACCACTCTCTTCACCACAACATTCTCTCTTCTTTTCTGAAAACCTCTTCAAATCTTCACTTTCACCTCCACAAGATAATGATCAGATATCCCTCCAGTTGCCCCTCTCAGCATATCAACATCCAAAAGTCTCTCGTTTACGTGCCTATAAAAGAAGTTTCCTTGAATGTAACAGCATAATGAACTCTTGAACACCCAACTATCCTTAGTAGCACAATGTGTCTGAAAGTACATGAAACAAAACACTTACACTGTTAAACAATCGAAGGTAGAACGAGATTCTACATCCTTAAGGTCATATACAACATACAAGAAAGGCAGAACACCAGAGACTAGTGAAAAGAGGAACAGTAAATATCTTGACACTGTAAGCAAATGAGTGAGTGATGTGGGTTCATGGCAAGGCATGCTACTTACATCACAACAGTAATGACATTATATAGGCCTGGATGGGATGGTGTATGTTTGATGGGTCTCCAGCAAATGAGTACCAGCTAGCCTCATAAATATTATAGTGACTGGAGTGAAGGTAAAATCCAGGCATATACATCTTATAAAGTGGTATTTTAATACTCCATCCCCCACAGAAATGCTTTTTCTGATATAACAGGGCTCTACCTGGAGGTGAGAAAAGTTCAGATAATCTGTTAAGCCTCACTTCAAATATCTTTTGAGGGAATTATAACAAGGGACTTGATACATTTCAAATCTGTGGTTAACATCAAGTTACGTTCATGTCTGATACAGCACATGAAATTTCCTTCCTTTCAGTGTCTTTACTGCTAAACAAAAGAAAACACTCCACTACCAACAAAACTGAAAATTAAATGCGAGACTTACCGCAACACCGAATCAAACAGTTCAACTGCTCCACACAATGTCCCACACACCAGTCTGGACCCATCTCTCTTCCATGCTAGGGCAGTGATTGTGTAGAAACCCTCAAAATCGCGGGAGCCTTTATCATCCCACATACCTCTTGAAGTGTTAAAATCAAAAATACGCAATCTGGAAAAAATTAAAAACTTTATTTTGTGAAAAGCAAATTGTCAAATTAGGAAAGAAGTAGGGTATATATGTAAGTATACAAGCCCATACATACATATAATACATCTTTTCCTCTTTTCTTTTTCTTTCATGTGTTTGCCATTCCCCACATTAGTAAGGTGGTGGCAGGAACCGATAAAGAAATGGCCCTATTTGCTAACATCCACACTCTACCTGTTAAATATAATGCAACGAAGCCATAGCACTATATCCACAATCAGGCTCCGCATACCTATTCATGGTTTCCCCCAATCACCTCATGAGCCCTAATTCAAACCACTGACAGCACTTCATCCCCTGTATACCACACAGCTCAAGTTCACTCTCTTACACATCTCACATTCCCCTGTAATTTCAGGCCCTAAGCCTTAAAAGCAACTTTCATTCCACATCCTTCTTAGTTCCCCCCTTTTCCTTTTACCTCAACTTCAGACATGGATGCCCTCTCAGAAAACTTCCTTTCCTCACTCATCCTCTTCATGTGTCCTAACCAAGTCAACACACCTTTCATCATCTATCTCATAAAGCCTCTTACTACCACACTTTTCTCTTACCCTATCTCTTCTTATTCAGGCAACAGTCCTCACAATACATACTCTTTTCAAACATTTGATTTCCAACCCATCAACCCTCTTCTTTATATTTTTGACTGAGGCTCACATCTCTTATCCACACAGCATCAATGGGACTATCATACCATCAAACATACCCATTTTTGCCTTTAAAGACAGTGAAGTCTCTTTCCATATATTTCTCAATGTGCCCAAGACCTATCCCCCCCTACTTACTTCATGATGCACTTCATCTTGCATGCTTCCATTAACTGCCATATCTATTCTCACGTGTCTACAACATTCTACTTCCTCCAAGTTCTGTCCATTTAAACTCAAGCTCATAATAATGTCTCTTTTAACTTTTAAACCTCATAACCTTGTTTTCTACCTGTCTATCTACATCCCTGATGCTCATTCCCTTCGGGAACTCCCATCAAGGGGGTGGCCAAAGTATGTGTCTCCATTTATCCCTGTCCTCTCATGCCACAATTGCATACACAATTCCATGCATTCTTCCACCATTTCTCTCCCTTCAGTACTCTTCTACTCTATTTCCCCATGTCACTGGTGGTCTTCTTTTAACACTAACCCCTCTAATCATACTATCATATGCTCCCCTTTCCACATGCCCAAACCACCTTCAAGTATTACAATTCACCCACTCTACACTCCACAAATCATTCCTTTTGCATTTCCTGCCACATCAAATCTCGCATATGCTCTCTTATTATTTTCTTCTGTCAAGCCACTTGCTCCTTTCAAAGAGCTCATTTTCACAGCCTGGATTCTTGACCTGTGTGACTCATTCTATGACCATGTTTTGGCTGCATAGGTCAGGGTCAGGAAGACAATGCTGTCCCTTAACCCTTTTTTCACTTCCACACTTATACTGTACCTTCATTACTCTATCAAGGGATCTAATGACTCTTCAAACCTGTATTTCTCCCTCCATTATCTCTACCATCAAACTTACACAAGTTAACTCCTCAATACTTACATTCTCTCACCTTGTCCAGTCTTTCTCTCCCTATAACACAGCTTAGTACATTTTCTTCTTTCACTCATGAAGTTTACAGCTGAAGAGAATGAGCCTTCTAAATCACTGAACACCTTAGTTCAGGTGATTTATTCCTCTTGTTTAAAGATGATTATCTAAGGAAAAAACTAACTGAACATGATTCACCTTAAAGTTACTTGGATTCAATTCCTTATCTGGCATATAAATTTGGAAAAGAAATGGGAGAGTGTAAGTTTTCATATGATAATGACATTTGCTGAAGGTGTATACAGTGTAACTTGTGAAGCAACTTTGCCACTTCTTGCCAGATAATGCTTGTGCATCACAGTATGTCATTGTTAAGTTTCAACTATAACCTCCACTCACGATTCCAATTCAAAGGTGGTGTATGTGCTTATTCCAATATCAACACACCTGTTGCACACCTCAAGGACCTTGAGTCCCCAAACTTTGATGTTATGTGGGTCAAGGTAGTAAGGAGACACTCCTTACTACCATACTCTTCCTCTGTTTCACCTACTACTCTCCTAATTTTACAAATTTTATATCCTTCTTCGACTAACTAAACCCCAGCCATGAGACTGTAACATCCTCCCACCCGCAAGCCGAGATCCTCTATCTCGGAGATTTCAATGTTCACCATAGGGAATGGTTGAATTCCTCCCACATGGATGGTGGAGGGATTGAAGTCCTCATGTTCTCCATTCTCAATGATTCAGAACAAATTACCCATATTCCTGAATGCTGTGACCATTCTCCTAATATTGTAGATTTGTTTTTCACCTCTAGTCCATCCCGCTGTAAATACACAGTATCACCACAATTGGTTCCTCTCATCACACTCTCATAAATGTATCTATTCTAATGGCACTTCTCCCTTCAGCAGCCTCTTCTAAGCATAAATACTGGCATATCAACAAAGCTGACTGAAATAACTTAAGTAAATTCTTTTCTGACTTTCCTTGTGTACATTACTATCTCTTGTGTGGTGATGCTTCTGTCTCTGCCAAATGCATAGAAGAGGTTACTCTTGCAGGAATGGAAGCATTTATACTCTCTTCCTCCAAGATGATCTCTCCATCTAATCGATGGTTCAAACGTTCCTGTTCTGAGACCATTCAGACAAGGGAACAGGCATATCAGGCTTAGAAAAACTCACCTTCCTCTGGCTCCCATTCAGCTCTTATCACTGCCCCTAATCACTGCGAGCACGTTATCTGAGAGGCAAAGCATTCCTTTATTCATCCACTGATAGGTCTTTTTGGTCTTTAGCTAATGGCATCTCTAACAACTTCTGTCGCTCTACCTTTCCTTCACTTTCTGTTCTGATGGTACTATAGCTGTCTTTCCAGTAGATAAATCATTTCTCTTTGGTTCCTGTTTCTCCTCTAATTTCACCTTGGATACCTCTGATGCTCCTCTTACTAATCCTCTGCCTCTTCCTGTAATCTCTTTTCGGACTGTCCGAGAAGTGCTTCTTTCTCTGGACACAAGCAAGGATAAGGTCTTGATGGCATCCATCCCTGTGTTCTGAAAGAGCGTGCCTTTGAACTTGCATCCGTGCCTGCTCATCTATTCTGTTTCTGCTTAAAAACAAAAATTATTCCTTCTTGTAAACATGCATTGATACATCCCATCCCCAAGAAGGATGACCATTCTGACACCTCTAATTATAGTTCTACTGCTTTGACATGTACCATTTCCAAAGTCTTTGAATCCCTTCTCAACTCTCAACTCCCAAACCCTTAGACACCTCAAAAATCACAGTCTTCTCTCTGGTCACCAGTATGGCTTCTGTAAAGCAAGATCCACAAGTGATATTCTTTCCTATCTTACTAATGTCTGGTTATCATCCCTGAAAGATTTTGGGGAGTCATGTGTGGGTGCACATTTGGGGTGGCCCAAGCTCTGAATGCTTACTTGACAGAGTTGAGTCAATAGTGATCCGAATTATAAACTGTCCCAGGCTAACATGCAAACTTGACCACCTTGCCCTACACTGCAAAGTTGGTTACTTTCCCTCTTTTATAGGTATCAATTTGGTTTCTGCTCCCAAGAGCTGGTTGCTTGTGTATCCCCACCATCAGCTGGACCACGCAATACTTGGCAAGCTGCTGCGTCACATGATTGTTGTGTGGCCATCGGCAACTTAAGAGGTGGGCCATTTTGATACCTGCTTCTTTCTCTACATGTTGAAGCTTTGGATTTCTCTACCATCTCATGTTTTTCCCAACATCTATGGCCTGGCATATATCAAATGTCAGGTCTTTCACTCCCTCCAAAACTCGTAAGTACTTTCGTTTCATAATTTTCTCTATATTTCAATTAAGGCCCAGCCTTGGTGTGGACTTTTTTTGTCCATGACATGACCTAAAAAAAAAAGTCTGCAAACAATAAAACTGTGTTCTAGACCTAGCAAAGATGTTTGTCAAAGATGAGGAAATTCTCACTTATACAGATTTCCAAAGGAGATAGATGCATCATCTAGTGTGGGTACATGCTTCTGATACATTAGTATTTTGGACAGAAATAGCTGATTACAAGGATGCCACAAACGAAAATCCATTTACAGACATTTCTGAGCTTGCTCTAAAAATACTTTCATTATCACATTCTAATATCAATTTTGAATATGTGCTCAGTCATATGAACCTTTTAAAACTGAAGCTCAATAACACAATATATACTGTAAGTACAAAAGCAATCTTGGCCATAAGATATGGGCTATGACAACATGAAAAGTTCTGTCTTAACTATGAACCACCTGAGTGTTGTAAGGAAAACTGGCATACTGAAAGCTCATAAAAAACAGCATCACTGGAATATTTGCAAGAACCAACAACATAGAGCAACATCATCAAAGAAGATGTGGCAGACAGGATATATTTTATCTATAGAAATCACTTCATGTAATGGTAAGTACTGGTACTGTTTGATAATTGTAAATATCCATTCATCATAACAATTTCAATGTAGGTCCACCCCTTGCATGGATAATGATAATAAACATCTAAATAAGTTGAGTATCTTGTGGAAAAGCTCAATTTTACAATCAGCTACTTTTGTTTGCTCTTTTTCACTTTTATCTTGCACCTCCAGCTACTTTTTTTGTGGGGGAGATCTATAGAGGTTTTTGGAAGAGAGGAAACATGGTTGAGAAAGAAGAGCTGAAAGTAAGTGAGCTTGGAATAGAGACCTGTGTGAAGAAACATCAGGAGCGATTGCGTATTGAATGGCAAATGGTGAGATTAAATGAAGATAAGGGAGTGGTTAAAGAATGGGAAGTATTTAGGGTAGCAGTGCTGGCATGTGCAAGAGAAGCATGTGGCAGCTTAGAAAGGGTAGTGAGTGGTGGGACGACAAAGTTCCTATTGAAAGAAAAATGTGTATGGGATGTACTCATTGGGAAGGCATGTAAATCACTGGGAGAAATTTAAAAGAAAGCAGCAGGAGACCATGAGAAAAGTGCAGGAATTGAAAGCAAGGGCAAATAAGGATTGAGGTATGCAAGTATCAGTAAGTATATGGGAGAATAACATTATTTTTGAAGAAGGTCAGCAGGGTACAAAAAACAAGAGATCAAGTGGGAACATTTGTGAAGGGGGGAAGTAGTAACAGGTAGTGATGATGGAAGGATGAGATGGAGTGAGTATCATGAAGAACTGTTGAATGCATTTCAGGATAGGGTCACAGATGTATGGCGTTTATGTCAAGAAGGTATGCGAAGTGAGAGTCATGGAAAGTGCTTTGGTGAAGACATAAGATGTGGTGAAAACCTTGCCTAAGATGAAATGTGGCAAGGGATGGTAATGCAATCGAGTTTCAGAAAAAAGGAGTGCTAAGGATGCATGTAGCAATTATAAGGGAATAAGTTTCTTAAGCACAAAAGAATAAAGTATGCATAAGTGTTGATTGACAGAGTGATGGAGGTGACTGAATACAAAATAAGTGGGGAGCAAGGGAGTTTTCGGAAAGTAAGGGTGTGTGGATCAGAATTTTGTGGTGAAATGACAAGAGGAAAAGAATCTAATGAAAGGTATGGAGCTGTATTGAGCTTTTAAGACTCTGGAGAAAGCATATGACAAAGTTGAATGGAATGCTGTATGGAATGTGTGAAGGATATATGGGGTAGGGGGACAACTGATGGATGGTGTTACAGCCTTCTACAAAGGAGGAAATGCATGTGTAAGAGTGGATGGAGGGTTGACCGAAAGTTTCGGCATACATGTGGGTGCGAGGCAAAACTGTGTGATGTCACCGTGGCTTTTCAACATGTATATGTATGGAAAGATGAAAGCAAAACTAGGGAAAGTGGGTGCAGAGACGGAGTGTGGTGAGGTATGGTGGCTAATGATATGCCTGTTTGTGGATGATACTGTGTTTTCTGCTGAGAGGGAAGAGGAGTTGCAAAAGACTGTTTTATGATATGTGTAAGCACAGGTGACTGAAGGTAAAATTAAAATAATGGTGTTTGAAAGGAAACAGAATATAAGTATAGATTCTGCAAAGCCAAAGTGTACTAAACAGAGTTGCAGATATGAGGGGAGAAAGACTGGAAAAGGTGAGAGAAATTAATTATTCAGGAACTATCTTGTGTTAGTATGCTGACAGGGAAGGATAGATAATGGAGAGAGCAGTACAGGGTAGAAGAGTCACTGGGTCCCTTGATAGAATAATGAAGGGCAGAGGTGTATGTTAGTGAAGAAAGGATTAAGGGACAGCATAGTCCTCCTGACCCTGACCTATGCAGCTGAAACATGGACATGGAATGAATCACAGAGATCAAGATTCCAGACTGTGGACATGAGCTATTCGAGAGGCGCATGTGGTATGACGTGATGGTATGAAGAAAGAAATGAGGGGATTATGAGATATTTGTTATGGCAGCGAATGCAAAGGGAATAAACTGTGGAGGTACAGTGCGTAAAATGCAATACTTAGAAGGGGTTTGGACATGTTGAAAAAATGCCACACAGGAAGTTTAAAAGGAGAGGGCATGAAAGTATGATTAAAGGGGTTGGTATGAGAGGAAGACCACCTGTGACATGAATTAACAGAGTGGAAGAATAATGGAGGGAGAGAAATCGTGAAAGAATGCATGGAATGGTGTATGCGAGGGAGGTATGTAAGGATAGAGATACATAGAGACTCTTTTGCTAAACCCACCACCTTGATGGTAGTTCCCAGAGGGAACAGGCATCAGCAACAGATAGACAGATACAGTAGTCCTAATGGTGTTGTACAGATGTGAGGCATAGGCTATTGATGAGAAAACACAGAAGAGGGTGAATATGTCAGAAAAGAAAAGTATGAAAACAACATGTGAAGTGAGAAGGGTAGACTAAGAAATGATAGGGTAAGAGAAAGGTGTGGTAATTAAGAAATGATAGGGTAAGAGAAAGGTGTGGTAATAAGAGGAGTATGGTTAAGACAGCTGAAGATTGTGTGTTGAAATGGCTGGGACATATGGAGAGCATGGGAGAAGAGAGATGACTAAGAGAATATTCATTTCAGAGGTGGAGGGGAAAAGGAGAAGGGGAAGACCAAATTGGAGATGGAAGGATAGAAGGACAGAGTGAATAAGAATTTGAGTCTGCCAGGCCTGAACATGCAGGAGTGAGAAAGGTATGCAAGGGATACAGTAAACTGAAGTGATTTAGTACACAGGGGGTGATGGACTATCAATGGACTGAACCAGGGAATATAAAGCATTCAGGAGAAATCACAGAAAGGTCTGTGTTGCATGGCTGTGGATAGGGGGCTGTGATGTATTTCACAAGACAACTAGAGAACAGATGTCAATGAAAGAAGCCTTTTCTTAATCTGTTCCTTGTGCTACCTCACTAATGCAGAAAATGGCAAACAATTGTGAAAAAAATCTAGAAAAGACTTTAAGAGAACATTAAAAGATCTACCCATACACGGCTCAGGGTTTTGATGAACTTTCATTGTATGTGTTAAAGATGTGTGCAGATACACTACGCAAACCTTTTGTGGAAAGGGGCACAAATCATATCTATCTATATGAAAGGAGATATAACACAAATTGAACTACAGACCACTTTCACTGATAAGTACAGTTTGTAAAATTCTGGAAAAGATGATCAGATAGAAAATGGATGATCTTTTAGAGAATATAAATTACCTACATTAGAGACAAAAGGGTTGCAAGGAGAGGTCACTTGTAATGAACCTCTTTAATTTCTATGAGAAAGTCAGCTGTCTTGAAAAAAAGAGAAGGCTGGGTGAACTGTCTGTGTCCGGACAGCCAGAGAGCATTTGACACTGCTCTGCATGTGAGGCTGATTAAGAAACTGGATCATCAAGCAGTAATTTGGGGAGACTCATTCAATGGATAGATCATCACCAAAGTGGAAGGGAAAAAAAGAATGCATGTTAGGATGCAGCAGAGTAGTGCAGAGTTCTGTCCTAAGACCATACTCTTCTTTATCTATATAAATGACTTGCTTGAAGGTATGGATTCCTATCTAATTATGTTTGCAGATGATATAAAGGTCATGAGGGAAGTGCAAAGCATGGAGAACGACATCAACTTACAAGAGGACCTTAACAGACTCCAAACCAGGTACAATAAATGGTTGATGGAGTTCAACTCAAGTAAATGGAAAGTAATAGGACAGGTCATAGTGAAAGAAGACCTTGATATGATTATCATCAGGTAGGAAACAAGCTGCAAGAATTTATGCATGATAAAGACTTGGAGATGGCACTGTTATCAGAGTCCCACCTTAGGAGGATAATTGTGGAGGTCAACTATCTGTTAACAAATATCTGAAATACATTTAGGTTCATGGATAAGGAAACATTCAGCAGGCTGCTCACATCAAACATAAGGCCAAAACTACAATAAGCACTAAACAACCACCTTCTGGATGAACAAATAAACACTAAACAAGTGCCCACCCAGATAACTCGATAATCACTAAACAACCTGATAAGCACTACATAACTATATGCTTCTCAAGTTTGATCATTAGATCTAAACAAGCTTGAAAGCTAATACAGAAGGTCCAGGGAACAGCAACAAAGACAGTACCAAAACTAACCCTTAAAGCCTCCAGAGAGATATTCATGCAAGATAAATGATGCCTCTAGAAGGATATCTATACACTGTATTTTGCAACTCAGTTTCAAGGCCAAGCGTTGGTGGTGGATGAGGCGACAGTGCACAATAATTTCATCCCACACTCAGCTATGCTTATGAAAGCATGTTTTTGTGAGCCTTCTAGGAAAGACACTGAGCAGCTTCTACCTATATTCAGGGAACCCAGTGGATGACCCTGAATCATTTGATGATGACCTGTCTTTGAAGGCTGACCAAAATAGGGTAGGTGAAAAATTTCTAACAAAAGTTGAAGCAGTGTTGCCAGCTTATTAAAGGCTTTAAATTAGCCCACTTTGGAAGAGAGAAGAGTAAGGAAGGACCTGATCATGACCTAAGAGATCAATGATGTAGACAGCAAACAGTTCTTTGAGAAAAATGTAGGGATAGAACAACCAGAGGACATAACATGAAAATTGGATAGAAACTTGTTAAAAAATGTAAGGAAGTACTTTTGTGTGAGTGGTGGATGAATGGAATAAAAAATTGAAGACATGGCTCATACAGACAGACATCTTACAAAATTGAAAAAGTATAATAAAGAATGTTCAAGAAATAGGGCCCTATAAATGTGAAACACCTTCCCCATACAATTAGAGTATGTATTTCCAAACAAATAATTAAAGAGTATTACAGCTACCCTATAAGTGGGATAGTTACTTCATTCACTGAATACAGAGATGATTCACCCTTGCATAGCATCTGAATATTACTTCTAATTTTCTAGGTACTGTACAAGCTTTACTATTTGTGCAGTTTCTGGAGTATTTATGACAAATGTTATATTGACAATAAGTAAGTGTTCTGAGTTTCGTGATAAGATTACATATCAGCTAGAGTATATGGCAAACTCATGAGGAATTCTAGAATGAATGAAGGGAAACTGAGTTTCAAACATCAAGTAATTACCCCACTGTGAGATCCCATTTTACAAAAATAAGCTGCATTAGCCCCACTAGGAGATCCCAATCAAATTTGAGTTCACAAAAATAATCATAAAAAGATAAGATGCAGATCAAGCAGGATAAAATGAAAGAGAAGTGAGGGAAGTGGAAGGATGCAGACATGAGTCATCAGCATACAAGTGACATGTTATTCACTGAAGCAGGAATCACAAAAAAAAGGAGGAAAAAGCTAATGAGTCATCAGCATACAAGTGACGTTATTCACTGAAGCAGGAATCACAAAAAAAGGAGGAAAAGGCTAGAAGACATGAATTAACACTAAGGAACAGTACTAATGATAGGAAAATAAACAGGCAGATCATTCTTCAATTATAAAAATTTTGCTGATGAAAAGTTATTCTATGTGAGAGACTTAGGGTGTTCTATGCTGCATCCCTCAACATCTCAAAGTTTTCAACATGATGCTGCATTAGGGTGTGATCTACTCCCTAAATTTGGCTTTCGTTCCTTCCTTTGTTCTTTCATTACCAGAACAGCTCTATATGAAAGAAAAAAGTAAGAAAAGAAAGCCAAACATTGGGAATTTGGATATCAACCCTACAGCCACATCTTGTCAAAAGCTTTGAGATATCATGGCAGCAATTCAAAACACCCCAAGTCTCTTAAAGAGAACGACAGGGCATATGAAAGGATATCATCAGGGGAGTTTGCTTGTCAAAACCACACTGATGATCCGAGAGAAAACTGTGAAATTCAAGACGCATAATCCTTTAATAAGACCTCTTGCTCATCTATGTTTACTAAGTACAGGAGACCTCACTTAAAACTATGATCCTTAGTTTTGCATGATTAATCAAATCTCAGTTGATCTATGATGGCAAGATATACATGAGGCTTCACTATGCAACAAGCACATATGAGTTTATCATTTACCTAAAAGCCATGGTATGGACAGGCTGTCACAAGAGACTTCTAAGTGTACAGGAAATCAGGGAATATTTGCTTCAAAGGAATGAAGAGTCTAGCAATACTAATGACAATATATATGATAATGATAAAAAGAACCAAGTTCATCCGAACATTGTATAAATAAGGTGGTGATACTCAAGACGTGTCAACATGCTGACTCGGCAATACATTCCTACCGGGAGTTTTTATTTCTCCAAGCAAGAGTTGAGGCCTGTTTCACTTGTATCTCTGTTCTTATCTTACTCTTATACAATATTTTCTTTACTTCAAAACACCCATTTATCAGAGGCACTAAGATATTCATCCATCTGCTTAAGGAGCTGATGAACAAAAAATTGAGAAGATATTCAAAGACTTTGGATTCAAAGACTTTGGAAAGTGCAGGATCACAACAAAAGAGTGACTTTTGGAAAGAGGTACACCTATATCTTCATTTTCAAAAGGTTCACAACAGAGGAAAAATCATGAACACTTGAAAATGTGGTTTGACCTTCCTTGTATAAGATATTCAGAAGTTTCAGAGGTTACTGGTTCTTTCAAAAAATGAACAATGAGAAAAATAACATTAAGAAATGAACAAGATCAAATTTCAGTTTTAATAGTGAAGGCTCAATTAGCTTGGTGCATAAAATATGAGACAAGAATCTCTTGATGACATTCAAGCGAAAATAAAGATGTATCTTAACAACGGGAAGATGAATGTGAATGTTTGGATCAAAGTAGGAAAAAATGAGACATATAGGCAAAAGTTTTCTGAATAGGTTCAAGAGGACTTTATCAATTATCAAAATGTCACAGATACAGCATTAATAATGGACCCCCATTTCAAATAAAACATCCTGGAAATAGGGAACATCAACTCTGGTATCACAATTTCTACAACTGATTACACAAAACTTTAGCAACAGATCAAAAGAAATCAATATGAACTACTAAGGTTTTTGTAGATCTGACTCCTGAAAATGGAAAGAGAAGAGAAAAAATGAAAAAAAATTCCATGCATCACTGTTTGAGGAAAGAAAGACATATTTCAATGGTCAACTCTCATGCATCTGGTCTCATTCAGTAAATGGACTCATATTCACATTAGGACACCAAGTGAATGCTTGATAATCATCCACACTGGAGACAATTTGTGTGGATTAGTGCATGCATAAATGGAAAAGCAGTTCCCAATGGTTGATCCATACCAGTGTGTAAACTTTATCATAACATTGAAGTACTACAGAAAAGTGCTTATCTTAATATTGTGGACTTAAGCTGAAAATATGAAATACAAAAACAAAGTAACTGGTATGACTCATAGAAAATGAAATACAATATCATTTACCTGTCAAAACTGCCAATGACAAGAGCTTGACCACTGGGACTTGAAACTGCACAGGAAAATTCACGTTCAGTTAAGTCTCTGCTGTAGTCAAACTGTTGGTGTATTTTACCATTCTTGGTGTACATAACAATACGCTTATCACATCCAGCAACAATTATGTTGTTGTTTGTCCATGCCATAGCATAGGGAGGTACAGGATGGGATATAATTTTACCCTGAAAAATAACGAGATGTAACCACATCATCTAAGACACTGCTAGGGGCAAACATTGTGCCTACAACAATGTTTCCAAAATAATATATGAACATCATTATATGAATTATGATATTTTGCTCTACAATGGAACAAAGGGATAAGTTACATATGACTACAGCTATATAATACAAATATGCAATAAGTTGGTATTCTATAAGAGTCACAAGGAAAGCTTAATATAGGTAAAATCAATAAGAATTAAATATGTCATATTGTGACTGTCAGAACATTTTCTTGGATAGCATAGCAAGGAAAATTCTCCTATCCAAAAACTGTTCAGTCAAAGTCATCAAACTGGTTTAAAAACTTCAAATCCCCTCTTAATCTTCTCCTTTCCATGGTAGGAAAATTCATGACCTCTACCCTCTCACCATAATTCATGTCTTATTCAGACACCATCTTTGCAACCCCACCTTTGGACCTTTCCTCAGTTCTTTAGACTTAAGTGTAGTGCTCACTCTTGAGAAGCATATTCAAAAGTCTGATAACCAAACTTAAAAAGCACATTCATTTCTGATCATGTTTAGATTTTAATTGACTTGCTGAACATTTCCTTTTCCATATACTCATATGTAATTCAAATATTTGCTAGCAGCCAAATGGTTTCCTGTAGAATTCTCCTGAGGTACTGTTCTTTTCACAGTTTAGGTACAAATGCTGACCCCAAGTTCCTCTCACATAAAGAGTCCTTTAACTAAATTCATTCTAGGTTATGTTCATATCAAGGCCTTTTTTTGTTGTCTCCCATCCCCATTCCTTCGCAGTCATACTAGCTGAATTTCATCAACCTTGCATCAGTCCGTTAGAGCCTCTCTAAATAAATCTATAATGAATATAATTATTGCTTTTCTTTACTGCTTTCATGACCTTATCATCATCCACAAACACATCTAGAATTGAGTCTAGTACTTCTGGCAAGTCACTTACATACACCACAGAGAGCAACACACAAATAGTCACCTCAATCCATTTCCACTCTGTTTCCATGATAACCTAAATTTTCTTACACTTGTTGAAATCTTTCATTATAAGAGCTTTATTATCTCCAATGAGTGCATGTTTTGCTACTTCTGCAACATCATGATCATTCCTTCATTAATATTGCTAAATATTAGTTCTGGTTCATCACAATGCTTTGGAAGACTTTAAGACATCATCACTAGGTAACCCTTTCTGATTGCTTGATGGTAAATCCCTACATATTTCCTTGAAGTCATTCCTTATCAGAGTTCAATCCCCTC
>JAUUDZ010418308.1:0-26452 GCA_032361705.1 Panulirus versicolor | reverse complement strand
CTGATTGATTTTTTTTTTTTTTGGGGGGGGGGGGCTGTAGGGCCTATTAACCGCCTTGGTCATTAATATCATATAGTAATCCTCGTCTTCCTTACCTTTACACTAATTTTTTTTCACTTTTCTCGTTGTCTTCCTACTTTCATCTTAACAACCTTAAAAACACTTTAATGTCAATGATACTGAATCTAGTTAATAAGACTTTAATACCACAATTTGACTTGGTCAATACTCAAAATCATCCTGAAAACTACAGTTGAATCGGTCACTTCATCAGTTTGCCAAAATGTCATAATAAATACAGTCACCTAGACATGATAAATCTATGTAAATGTAAATCCATAACTCAAACATGGCTCCTCCACAGCTTAAACATGGTAACATCTACAGCTTAAACATGGCCACACCTACATCTCAAACATGGCCACACCTAAAGCTGAAAATGTCCACACCTACTGCTTATTCACGGCATACCTATCATTTAACAATGGCAAACCTATACCATAAACGTGGTCACATCTACAGCTCAGTCCCTGCGAAAGTATTGAACTAAACTAGCCCTAAACACAGCCACAATCTAAACATAGCCACCCCTACAACACATATATGGCCACACCTATAGCTCAAACATGACCAAAACTACATCTCTTACACGCCAAAACTACAGTTCAAACTTGTCCACAATTACAGCGATAACATGACCACACTTACAGCTTGGGCATGATCATACCTACAACTCAAATGTGGCCACACCTACAGCTCACATGATCACATTTACATCTTAGATATGGCCACAACTACAAGGCCTAGTAAAGTCCATCATGCCTGGGGGGTTACCGTCGTACTCGAGGCTCATTCTTGTGCTCAAGGGTCGCACCGTCATACTCGAGGTTAACGGCCGTTAGTGGTTGGACTGAGAGCTCTGTAAAGGAATCCATTCGACTATAATTAAATCTTTACCTTCTTTTGATGTCAGTACTGGTGTTAATGCTTCAAGCAATGATGATGTCGCCTGATGGTGGTGGTGCGGTGCTGATTACTGCTGTCGTTGTTAAAGTGTTGTTGTTAGTAACGTTGATTGTCTGCTTGGTAGCAGGATTAGTGGTGATGGTATATTGTAGATGCTGGCTGGCTGTGAGCACTGTTGGTACTGCCGTTCAAAGTGGTAAGAGTGTATATTGAGAATAATGTCCGAGGTGGAGGTGGTAATGTTGAGATGGAGTCAGTGATGGCAACTGTGATGGTGGCGGTGCGTTTGTTCCCACAGTCACCACGCATGAGCACTAGACGGCGGGAACCATGCTGGACCCTGGTGGAGGGCCACACTGAACACAAGTGGATAGAACTGAGCCAAGCTGGACCTGTGTGGATGGGGTGGGGCACACTGGACCCTAGTGTGAATAGGGTAGGGGCAAACTGGACCCTCGTGTGAATGAGTTGGGCCACAATGGACACTAGTGCGAGTGAGGTTGGGCTACACAGCACCTTGATGTGGATGGGTATTAAGCTAGTCCAGACCCTGGTGTAGACTGGTTGGTGTTGGGCCACATTGGACCCTTGTGTGGTTGGCTAGGGGTGGGCCATATCGGTCCTTAGTATTGATGGGTGTTGGGCCATTGTAGACCCCAGTGTGGATTGCTGTTGGGCTACTGCTGAACCCACTCTTTCCCACTTGGAGGAGCTATCTGTTTACACATGCCTAGAATTTCATTTTTACTTTGTTTACCAATCTGCAAAGTGAAAATGTGTAGTGCATGATATCTTTCCTCTGAACCCAAGATGGCTTACAAGCAGACACATATTTATTTTGTAATGTCTTGTTCATATGTACAATGCATCACTAAGACAATTCAACATGAAAAGTTCATCATGACTAGTAAGGTAGGTCGTCCAAGAAAAAAAAAAAAGTCTGATGTCAGATGGGATCCACCATAAAGCTCTCTTCGAAGCCTCTCAAATCATAGCGATACTAAACATCTCTTGTAATCTATTCTTTTGTTGGTCCATGATGCAGCTCTTTATTTACTTAACTAATTAATTTTCAAATCCTCAATGCAATTCAGGGATAAATGCTGATCCTTTGTTTTCTGACATTTCTGATACTTAATAAAGTTCACATTACCATGCAATATAGGAAAGAGAAACTATTCAAATCCTTTAAATCAAAATGTTTCATATACAGTTAATAATACTTTACCTAATTGGTCACTGGCAATATCTCTTCAAAATAACTTTTTCTTCTTTATCATTCACTAAAGCTCTGAGGCTTTCTCTACACTATTAAAATTCTTAAATCACCATATACATCACCACAGGAATTAAGATACAGTGTATCATCTTTCACATGACTGATACAGAAAAATGATGGTTTAGCAAACTAACAGCAAACATCAATTATTATAACTTTCATTTACTGCTACAGGAATGACATTGGCATGATGTTGTTACCTGGTATAATCTGGATACTACTAGAAGTTGCATCCATCAACCTCAACTTTACCCATTTCTATGACAACTTCCCTCCTCAAGTAGGTCAGCTGTTTTCCTCAATACAGCACAACACTGCAAGTAGACTAAATACAATAATGTCAAAAATCTCATAAAAGTTATCAGGGAGTACCTAGTTTCATTACTTTAACTATCAATATTCTTTTTATCATCATGTACATGATTTAGAATAAGGCAAGTAGCTTCATAAACAACAAATATGGATCCAGAAGCACAACCACTTTTCAGCATGCTTGGCCACAATCCCTTAAACCACGCCAGGATGCCCTCTTCTAGGGTAATTTGTACCATACATTTCCAGGGACTCGGGTAAACGACAACCTGTTAGGAGAAAATTGTGCAAATCAAACAAGTCACAAGGAAACAAGAAAAATCACAAAATGCAAAAGAAAAGACTCACAAGCAAAAAAAAGTTAATCATTAAGACTTCCATCAGTTTTTATGACGGTATATGAGTTAAAGGAACTTTATCTGCCATTCCATTTCAAACGAGCACTTCCTATTTGAAATGGCATCAAACCAACTTTGGCTCTGCTATTACACCAGCTTTCATTCCTCATACAACATCAAGATAAAATAGCATGGTTGAGATGGCAGTCAATGTCCCTCAAGGTTATACACAAAATAATACATAGAAAAGTCTCTGAATCACATTTCCATACTAAGCATGTTAACACGAATAAATATAAGCCTCTTTTCTAAATCATTCACTTAACCCTGTTTGAAAGGGATGTTAAAACTCACACTATGATACAGCAATTTCTCTCCTCAAGGGAACCTTCGCACCTCAGATCATCAAAAAATTTACCACAATGGTAGTACTCTAAAAAATGTTTTATTCTTTCTCTAATACTTCCCAGGACTACACACCCATAAGATGCTCTGATTTTATTTCCCCTTTTGCTAATTACATAGTTGCACAGGTTAATCTGATCATATAGTTAGATAAAAATTCATGATTGGTCAAACTGTTTAGCCTCAAACCAAGTGTTGCCCAAATATCATCACCAGATCATTCAAGCAAGTCTCTGTATGATGTCTCAAACACAGAAAATATATTTTCTGTCTATTATGGATCAAAACAAAGTTGAGAAACTTAATTGAGACTCAATAAACAATGACAGCATCAAATTACATGTCCTAGGAGGTACCCCATTTGGGAGAAATGTGGGACAGGTATAGAGGAATCCCATCTTTGTAACTTCCCTTCCTGTGATAATAAATCCTACTAAAGTACAACCACAGTATTATTATAATTACTGACTTACCATATTCATGTATGTACAGCCTACAAACCTTCTCCCACCATTCAAAAGGAGAAAAATTTTTCAATTAAGTAGTCACTTCTTGTTTCCCTTCTAATCATTCATATCCTCTATCTGCATTAGTTACTCCCAAGTAAATGGTATTCTCACACTTGACCAATCCTATTTCCTCCTCCAGGTACAAAGAACCAGATACTGTATTGTTTCCTATATATACTCTTAATCAAAATAATCTTACAAATATTCTAAACTTTTCACCTTGGTTTCAAGTGTGAAAATGTGTACAAGTATACAGTTCCAGACGATCTGGAAAACATGCATTACTTATTTGTAAAATGTGAAATGGTTTACTATTTACCAGTATTATACTAATCCAGGACCCCTTTCATGGGGCTCCTGCAGCTTCAAAGTTGCATCCCACTTAGGGCAGAGAAATAATTAACTTGTTTAAAGCAAGGATCTCCCTAACAAGACTGTGCTCCCTTACATCTCATGATAGTACAACCCAGCCAAAGTGACTTCTTACTTGTGGTGTAACCACTGGCAGCTGAAGATCAGTAAAACTGTTTATCATCTATATATGGATAAACATATCATTATTTGTCACAGCCAGCTTGCTGTAAGGATACAAAAGATGAATGTGGACAACACAAACCTTGCCAAACTGTTTGCGAGCAGTCTCAAAACCTCGTATTTGTAGCCTTTTCTTGAGTACATCCAGTGGGTAGACAGAGGTCTTGGCACTTGCTCCTGCAGCTACACCACTTACAGCACTAATGCTCAGCCATGGCACCTTACTCTCTGGGTAATAATTACATTACAATGTTACACACCAAAAATGGAAACAAAGCTCAATGTAACTATAAAAGAAGCACTAATCACAAACAGCTTTAGACAGATTCTCAAGTGCATCTAATGCCAGTAGAACCAGTCTCCTTATCAGATAAAAGCATGAGTCACAAGCAAAAAAAGTGAAGCCTTTACCCATATATAGCACCTGTAATCAGAAGTTTCTGTAGTTGTTAAACATTCAAAAACTAATGAATGTTAATAACATACTACTTCACATAAAATCATTGTACATATTTCAAAAATAAAAATAAAAATCCAAAAATGCTGAAATGTACAGTTTACTTTACCTATATCTTAATTATATACTTGCAAAGTAATATCACAAAACAGAAAACTCTTCAGTTTCTTAGTGACCTGACAACTATTCTTTCCTCTTCTCACTAACTAGGTTTAGCAGATCATATTAGAATAAAAATAATCCATTCATGAAGTTGACAACTCTGATTCCTTCTACTCCATTAGTGACTAACAACTCTGCTTCCCACTCTCTAATAGACTTACAAGCTTATCATATCATAATTAAGTACAAATGCAGTCACAGGCTGAGTAGTACAGTGCAGTCAATTCCGTTTCCACAGAGCCTAACTAGTCTGTCATACTTTATATGGAGTAAAATTAATGCAAGTATCATTTATGATTTGCCTCTAATTCATATACTGTAAGTAACAATTTGGAAAAAATACTTATCACTGGATCATTGATACTGACATGAGAAGCTGATAGGGTAAACCATGGAAAGGTTTGTGGAGCCTGGATGTGGATAGGGAGCTGTGGTTTTGGTGTACTGCACATGATAACTAGAGAATGGAGGTGAGCAAATGTGGACTTTTTTCATCCGTTCCTGGTTCTACCTTGCTAACACATGAAACAGTAATGAATTATATATGAAAAAAACACCGTATTGTGCAGCAAACTTCTTAACAACATTTCTCAATAAAATTTCTAGCAAAAATAGGAGTATTCTCTAGTTAGTAGATATTCTGCAAAACTACAAAACTTCCTTTTTATTGAGAGGAATCTTACCATGATATTTCTGGCACCAAGACCTAATCAAAGATAGAAATATAAAAACGATAGTACTAAACACCAACTTACCTTCCCCAAATAATTTTGAAGCTAAGCTATGAAAAACATTGTAGAAGAAGAAGATAAGGCCAGTATATGGGGCAGTCATAGCAATGGTAGGTACTAAGCCACGCCACAGGCTCAACATTCCTTCCTGGCGCAACATCTTGTTAAAAGCATCCACCAACCCACTGTAACGCTGTTAAAAGAAGTGTAACTGATACCTTTTTGCTTTGGAGAGAAAATATTTTCTCAGATGTGACATCAAAATCATATAACAGTACTGCAATAACTGTCATGGATAACCCAGATCCCAGATATAAAATGGAATTACTTAGCCTTAAATCTAGTTTTCATCTTTTGGAATTCATGAGTCTAGAAAAGATGTGCTGAGGGTATTAAAAGTGCAAATTTCATTCCCAGACATCATTTTGGATTATCAAATATTAGTAAGCCAAGAGACAACAGTTCCAAAAAGAGGCAAATGACAAAATCTGGCTAACCAATGAGAGACTAGATATTAAAAGGTATGTCTCAAAGTTCATTCTTTAACACAGATAATGATTAGATCATAAATGAAAATAATGGCGAACTTTACAGTTCTAAGCATAAGATTCATCAGATAATTGAAACCTCTAATGAGTCACCATACCTTGGGAGTTCCTTGAGCAATAAGTCTTGTTCGAACTACATCAAAAGGAAATGATACAAGGGTGCCACATGTCCCTGCCAGTCCTCCACACACTCCATGAGAAAGGTACTTCCCACCAAAATTATGGTCACGAGCTACTTTTGTCAAGTATGCATAGCTCGCAAACTGTAAACAATATTTCCATTAAGTTAAGAGGAAAAGCATGTGTAATTCAAATTTCCATCACTATGTATAACAAGAACGAGTTTATTGTAAAGATGCTATATGTATTGTTTGAAGTGCTCAAAAATTGAGCAAAAAGCTGGTATTTCCAAATTTTCAACATTTCTTTTTATTCTGAAATATTCATTAATGAAAATGATAGGCATTTTCCTAAATATATGCATAATCTAATATTCAAACTTTCTTGCTAATCAAATTATAAAATCATTCAGTACTAACAGATGGCAAGTAACAGATATCCATGACAGTATTGGAAAAAAGGCAATATATTTCATAACTGTGACAACCCTTCTCTGTGACAGTTCATGCAAAAGCAAAAAATCCTAAAACCTTTAAAAAATATGGATCACTCGCTTTATACCTCTCTGGTCTAAGACTACCGAACATCCAATTAGAGGCAATATAGTGTAAACATTAAATCAATTCCTTTAACATTATCTGAAAGTTATGGTTCCCAGAGGACAGTTCAAATATTCTGTCTCTCTCACCTGCCCCATGCCATAGGAAACACTTAAGGCCTGAGCAGGAATAAGTCCTTTCCAGAGTGCAGATGGGCCTTCAGTGCGTACTATCTTGATTATGCATTGGATGACCCCTTGGTAAAGCCCTCCACCACGCCTAGCTATGGGCTCCACCTGCAACTGTTTCGCAAGGGTACATATACATATCAATCTTTTTTAGGCATCAGGTATACAGAATGTAAACAAGGATATAGCCAATAAATACCATAAATAAATCATTATTGTGTGTCATACACAAAATGATATCAAACTGGACCATTTCATATCCGAAGCAAATATGTTTTTAATAACTACAAATAGTCAGTGTGCCTTAATACTGAAGCATTTTCTTTTCCAATTTGTGCAAAACATCAGACTCTCAAACATAAGTTTAAACAAGACATTATGACACTCACTTGAAACCTAATTTTAACAACATCTAAAGGTTGCAGGAAACACCGAGTGACCAAACCACTAACACCTCCTGCAATTGCATGATCTCTTGGTGTCAACTTTTCATGATTGTCCACCTTGTCCCAACTAAGGTTCACCATAACTATGAAAAAAACAGGAAAAAACATTCAAATAATAACTGGTAGAATAGCATACAAAACAGCTCTGAAAAAAAGGCAAATACTTTTGTTAAGCTGTAATATACACTTTTCATCAGGCTGAAATGACATTTCCCTTACCTATTTCAGCAAGTTGGAGTTTGTTCATATCTAATTTAGACATTTCCCATATGAAATGAAAATTTAACCCCTGAAATGACAATAAATACTTTCATTTTAACAATGAGAAATATAAATTCTAAAATCAGAAGTGGCAGCATTTATCAAAATTTGTTGCGTTCATCAAGTATCCTACAAAAGATAATTCTATGAAAAAATCTGAATATCAATTTTTCACTTGAAAATTTGAAGTACTCAAGTGGGAGTCAACTGAAGAAAGCTCATACCTGTGATCATAATGAACTGCTGGGAAACTGTTAATAGGAAACAAAAAAAAATCATCCTTATCCAACCCCAAACAAGGGAGCTCCTCCTATAAGCCTTAGAATACCTTAGAATAACCCAGAGAAGGACAATAATTAGAAAATGAACAAGAAGCTTGAACATCTAACATACATCTCGCCAGAGATAATGAAAATTGCCTAAATTGCACGTGTCGACTGAGGCTGCACAGGTACAAATGATGGCTTATTCCAGCAAAAACCATCACAAAATCAATCGTAAACTCTACTATCATCTTAACACTAATAATTGAATGTACACATCACTCTCCTAAATTATTGATATGAAGGAAGAAAAACTGAAATGAAGTAATAAGTGAGAAAACAAAGAGGCTGAAAAAGATAACTCCCCAAAATATTCCTGAAAAATAGTAATTTTGAAGTGATAAATAATGCTTATTCCTTCACACAATAGAATGCATATCTGTAGGAAACTAGATCATTATAAAAACTTTACTTCGACAGGAAAAGAGATATATATCCAGTGATAACATCGCACAAGGATTGTACACAATTAATTATACTAAACAAACCACCACAACTCCATTATTTTGACTGTTACCTCCACCCCACGACCTCATCTTGTTGTCCATATCTACGATGATACGTCCATTGCCTTTACCCACCTTCCGCTTATAAGAACCTACTGCAACTGCTTCATGAGGTCTTGACAGGCCAGGGTAATGTAATCTTATCTCGTGCGATATTCTACTTGGCCACCTTCTTCAAGAGGTTTATAATACACCTTTTTCCAACTGAATACCGAGAATTGGTGATACTGAATGATAATGATCCCATTAATGTTTGTCATTCGTCCGTACTTGCATAAAAGGTACATTTACAGAAGTCGTAAACTACAGGACGACACGTTACAATGTTTCGCGTTGTATCTCTGTAAAGCAGGCAGGAAATTTTACTGCTATCACTTCACACCAGCTCCTCAGTCATTCACTTCCTGTAAAGAATGCATAAAAGTTTATAATGTTCTTAACTATCACTTTATACTGATAATTGAGTATGCTCTCCAAAGAAAACCACTTAACTTACCGGTAGCAAGTTGAAGTCACATTGTAACCCTGAAATGTTCACACTTTATAATAAATCCGCTTTGCGTTCCATATTTATTTTTAGCAATATGACAATGCATCAACAGAATTTTTAGATAATAGCGTATAACTATATCCTACTTTATCTCGTTTATAAAATTCATAACTGTACAATGGAAAGCAGCAATGACCACATTGGCAGTTTATATGCCTGAGGATGTGCGTACTATATCTTGACAAACCCCGATACTACGTCTGCCAAGACTTTAATCTCTTCCATTAATTAAATAGGGCTGCAAATTTTATCATAGTTAATCTATCTAATATTGCACTCAGATATATAGGTAAAAGATTCTTCCAAAGATGTAAATATCAAGCAATTCGCAAACACAGATAATGAAGAAAAGGGTAAACAAAGGACAAGTCTTTTAATAGTTCTGCAACATAAATCTGTGAAACTTAAATTCATTCAATACAATAACAACTGAAACATAACCCAATAAGGAAATCTCAACCGTAGTAGTGACTTTTAAAAATGAATATCATATTATCTTAATACTCTGTAATATAAAAGAGATATCTATACCATTATATCTCAACTTGTTTCATGTCTTAAACCCCCGTTCACCTTACAACTAATCTGTATGCAGATAGAAGGGTATCCAACGTGGGGCCACTGAGCCATCAGCACAGTGGAGTATAATCTTATATATTCTTGCAACGATTCTAACCGATTAATCTCTCGACAGTGAAAATTAACGTATACTTATTCAGACGTTTCAGGTATTTACATAGGTGAACCATGAATCATCTTTGTCAGTTGCACCACCACAAAATGATGATAATCTTACTGTACGAAAACATTTTCTCCCTACAAAAACACATTAATATTCTTCATCAACGTCATCCTTACTCTTTGCTATCATTTTTATTTTCTATCAAATAATATGAATTCATTTTCACGCAGAACTGGTCAACTGTCTCGTAATTAACTTCCGTTCGTGAGACAGATTCAGTCTCATGAGAATTTGAATAATATTAGCGACTGAATCTAACATCCAAATAACTCCAAAGTGCTCAGTTTTCTAAGAAACAATGGGCTCTTACGTACAACTCTTGTATTAGGCTTTTCATCATCATCATCATCATCATCTCGTCGTACCCTAAGGTGTAGTAAACCAGTTAATATAAAGATATCTTCCAATTCGCCTTACCATCTTGACCAGATGGACCCTGGGTTCGGACCTCACTATCTCATGGAGATAATACTGTGATATAACTCTGGGTTGGTTAACATGGGGACGAATATGGAATAGTTTTACATATTGAAATTTTCCATATGTTCAGAAATCACCACTAAATAGAACGCAAGGAAATGACACAACAATTACAATAGGAAAATAAAAAAATACAAAAATGTTCCTATCTTGAGTTTGATATTCGTGAGTAGTGTTATACTATGTTTGATCATTATTTCTGTACAATTATAAAACGCACTGTGTTGGACAATCCTCAATAGTGAGAGCCTCGGCCAGGAACACACTCATAACAGGAGAGAAATGAACTGATGCAATACCCGTGGCCGCCTCACTACACACTGTAGATCAGAATCTATAATTACCTGGGTTTTTATCAATTTTTGTTTTTTTTTCCACTCCGGAAGGTTATTAAGCACATATGATTACAAGAGAATCACTCTCAGATTAAACGTATTGTACGATAGCTGTCATGCACCGGGGTTACATGACATGCGCCTTCTTTAATGGACAGGAAATTCCATGGCTACGACGCGAAACGTACCCGAGAGGCAAATATATAGAAATAAACACAATAGGTGGGATGAAGTTACAGAAAGGACTTCTGTCATACAAATTTCTTTACGTCGTCAACAACGAAAATGTAGCCATAGACGTGATTGTGGAAAAGATTATCATAGTTTGATAATATAAGGGGTTCGGGATGGATAAAGAGGAAAATCATGGTAATCCATATATCAAGACCTTCTGAAGAAAAAGAAATTTACAAATCAACAGTATACCATATACTAAAATAGTATATATTGGAAATATTCAACTTAGGGACTACGAGTATAAAGCTCCAGAAGGTAAACAGCAGACGACAACAAGAGTCTTCCGTTGTATTGTTGTGTGTTGTTTGTCATTGATTATTTTTAGTTTATAGTTGTACTGTTAGTAGCCTACTAACTGCCAGATAGAGTGATATACCTACGGAGTAAGTAGTTAGACTGCTAAGATGGTAATTAACTTACTAACACTTGCACGTCGTGATTTCATAAGTAGCAGAGGTATGTTTGGGGTACATAAGTTGGACACATGTCAGACAGTGACACATTACTCATAGATGCTGCTGCTGTCTGTCAGATACTTGGTTGAACTTTCAGTTTAGGGGCACCAGGAATTATCCTTTTGAGTGTCACTAACTATGTTTCTCCATGAAAGTGTAATTACATATTGTATTATAAGGAAAGTTTTATGCAATAGTCGGGGCGCAGCTGAGGACAGTGGATGGTGAATGATTATTTTAGCTTTGCGTTAAAACTACTTTTAAGAATGGCTACTTATGTCTCGAGTGTTTTATCGTTTGTTGTCATTACATAAAATCCAGCTGGGAAGGGATCTATCATACCTTTCGTATTAATGGATTTGAAGTAAGGGAGCATTAGTTAACTTTTAGAATTAATGTAAAAGTAGGTAATTCACTTATAATTTAATAACAGAACGTTTTGGAAACTGTATCTAACCTCTCTAGCACTCAGAGTTTACCTTAACATTTAGTATTTTAGTCGAAATATATGTCTTACAAGAAAATACAACGCCAACATGGCATCAGATGTGAATAAACACTTAACACAGTAAGTGGACATGTACTTACTTCAGTTAACCCAACATTTTTTGATTTCTGAAACTCATATTGCCTAATTGAGCATAGTTCAATAAGTTGAACGCTTCAAATCATATTTTAACAATAATTGTATCTGCTAAACACTACAGTTGTATTGTGGAATGTGTTAGAATTGGTCTAATACTTTCAGAGCTATTCTAGACAATTACCCATTCTTTTTGATGCGCCACATTTCACTGAGAGGTTTTTACATTTGGCAAGTTTTAATGATTTGGTATTGTTTCTAAATAGCACTTAAGATAAATTAAGGTTCTACATAAGAGTATATAAATATAAATGAAAATGGCTTTTCATGATCATGGAATTCTAGAATTAATTTGATAATACATCACACACTATTTACACACTGAAAAGCCACTGTCATAACCTTGTGAGAGGTGCTATCCTGGGTAAAAGTCCAATTTAAATGTCATAAAAATAGCTGTGGAATATGAGTAATGTTATTCTACAGTGGTACAGAAAGGTGGAGTATATAATAAGTGTGGCTCAACTTGATTGGCAGCATTTTACTTTATGCTTTTCTGTGATGCTAAATTGACAGTGATGAGGGCTATGAAAATCAGGGAAACAAATCCATATTAGCACATTTTGGTAATGCAGCCCAGCAGAGTTAACAAGTTGTGAATCAGAGTTAATGAGAGTTTTTATGTTTAATAAAGGATACAATATATCATTTGAGTAAAGGGCTAAATGCATAAATAACTTTTGCAATTATTCTAAAACATCTTTAAGTATTACATTTTTGGTCTCATCAGTAGGGCCTGTCCTCTACCAGAATCCAAAATTCCTGTCAGTTGTTAAGTATATAATGGATAAACTTCTTTTCCAAATTATAGATATGATATAGAGGAAGAGTACAAATTTATATGGGAAATGGAACATGTAGGATACAAGAACTCTTGCATTTTCAGATATGTCCGTCTATCATGACGAGATTGAGATTGAAGACTTTGACTATGATGAAGAAACAGAGACATATTACTACCCTTGTCCTTGTGGAGATCGTTTCCAGATAACAAAGGAAGAACTAGCTTCAGGAGAAGATACAGCAACTTGTCCCAGCTGTTCTCTTATAGTTCGAGTTATATATGACATTGTGAGTTACTGATGTAATAGTTACTTGTTAGAACTTCACTGTTGCTGGATTGTTCTTGAATAATGTTTTCATTATCAGATACAGGACCATCTTGTTATTACAAAGGAAGTAAGGTCTCTGAATCGTTATGTCAAATTTCACAGGTTTTACATTGATTTAAAAGGATAGAATAATGAGCTAAGTCATCTAAAAACGGTCAGGCCCATATTTGTCAGTCTTTCATATGTACTCCACCGCTCTAATTCATCAGTGTGGTTCATAGAGTGCTAGTGCAGCACAATCTCAATACATTTCCTCAGAAATTTCCCCAACTCACCATCTTCCTACAGTAAGCACGTACTCCTTCACAGTTCTTCTATATTTCTTTTTATCTTTTTCCATATCTTTTTGTTCCTAACTCACATGTTTTTTAATTTATCCATTTTGTCCATGTGAGTACTTCACATTTTTCTTTTCATCTCTGTATGGTATTGTCCTTTAATTTCCTCACTTCTTGTACAAATTAACACAGTACAGCACGGTCTAAGTATCTCCCAACATTCCTAGCTGTTCAACTATTACAGATCAAAGCGCCTCCACTAATCCTTCCTCAAGCTATATTGAATATGATGGCTATAACTTTTAGATTTAATCAGACTCTACCTTTGAGAGGTTCCACCGAGTGAAAAGTTACCTTCAGCAAGGTTTTATTATAGTCTTTCTGTAAAAAGGAAGACAGTCTTGGTTAGGAGGTTCTCAATCCAGAAGAGTCCATCAATTCCCCACTTATGATTGTAGCAAAGCTTTGAAGTAGCTGGAACAATGTAAAAGGAGTCTTGAGGTTACATAATTCAGTAAACTTTTTTTCAGCTGATTGCCCTGCTTTTCTTATTCTCTCTGGAGCAATATCCTAGCTCCCATTCTACCTGTTAATACTTGGTTATTGTGTACTTCTCATGGTTTTTCTCATTTCTGTTATTTGGTACACACTTATTCCTTCACCGCTTGCTGATCCCACATATTTCAACCCATACCGTGTGTTAGAAGTGGGACTTAAATTCCTGCTCTTACATTCTTCTTGCTGTTTTTCTCTACACACAGTTTATTTGTTTATTATCACTGTATCTCTTCACACCACCATAGAGAAAATGTTTCCACTGCGTCCAGTCTCAATATTTCCTTCGGTATCCTCATCCAAATTTATCTCTAGCCTTTATCAGTTCTCCCAGCATATATCTATCTCATCTGTAATACAAAAGGAAGTCAATGTAGAAGTCATGTAAAACTGGTGACAAAACAGAATTAAGAATCAAAAGGTAGAGTTTGTAATACTGTATATATGAAATACTTTTTGATATTTATTAACGGGAACTTTGAGAAACTTTAAAGATGAGGAGGTTGCTCTCACTAATTATCTATTTGTACTGAATGGAAAGGGAGCTTTACTCATGGGGCCTCATCACTTGAATATTCTCTACTGTCATACAACTTCAATTCATGTGTAGATGTTTGGATGTGAGAATGTTTCTCTGTGATGCGGCTTCATTGTATTTGTAAGTAAACCAATAGACAGATAGGGAGATAGCTAATACTTGTCATATTTTTCAGGATGATTTTGTGGAGTATGAAGATGAGAAAGTAACTGTTGCCAAAGAAAAACAGTTAGAAACAAATTGAGGCATCTTGACAAGCTTCACCCTATTTGTAAGTATCCTGTTAAAAGGCAAATATAGATATTTGTTTTAAAGAGAGCATAATGTAGGTTATTTTCACAACTGGCATTTTGTGAAGTGAGACTCAACAGAAATTAATAAAATCTAGCAATCATACAATCTAATTATACTCCCATTTATGTGTGAAGTTTCTGCAGATTCTGGCTTTTATAGGTATGCAATTAAAGTAGATCATGTAGTTGTTTATGTGAACATTGTAGAGGGGAATTATTTTTTGTAATTATAAAATTCTTTCTTAATAAACAGATCATAAGATGTCTGGCAGAGGGCGTGGTGGTCGAGGTCGGGGTCGTGGCATGTCCCTAGAGCAGCTGGGGGTGCAAAAAGGTGAAGTTTTACCTGAGAGAGTTGTTGGACCTCCAGAAACATATCCTCCTCTTGAATTCCGTCCTGTCCAACCCACCCAGGAGAAGAATCTAGCAGAGTCATATCTTCTGGTGGTTAAAAAGGAATACAGAGAACACATGCAAAACTCACAGTACTACATTCAACCTGGGGTTAAAAGGCCAGACATTGAGAGGTACTCTGATAGATACCAACTGTTGGCCAGTCATCGTGGTCAGTTAACACTTAATTGGTCTCGGTTTCCAAAAGAACTTCATCCCTCTTCAGCCTCTACAGCTACCAAAAAGAGAAAAGTTTCTTCAACAAAAGTCCCTGTTAATGTTAAGAAAGCCAGAAAAAAAGATGTTAATGTTAGTGAGAGACTCGAAGCTTTGGAGAAAAAAGAAGCCACCTTGGGTGTTGAAGAAAATGAGGAGGAAGGAGAAGATGAAGATAAAGTTGAAGGGGAGGAGGTGGAGGTAGAGGAAGTTGATGAAGAACTGGATGAAGGAACAGACTATGTAAACAACTATTTTGATAATGGAGAAAGCTATATTGATGAAGAGGACGATGCACTTGAAGAAGGTGGAGTTTTCTGAGAGACTTCTGTTCTTCACTTGTTTTATTAATTTTATGATGTGGCATGTGCCTTAAATGCTTAGTTTTTAAAACATAACCTTTCTTTAGCAGTTCAAACTCTCCTGGAATGTCCTGTAGCAGTATTGCAACCAAATAAGTGACTAGTTATGATGAGTATGTTTGTGATTGTAAATTATACAAAAGCACAATGAATATCTAAATTATACAAGGTAAATTAGACAAAAGCACAATGGATATGTAAGTTATACAAGTGCACAAGGAGTATGTGAAGAATATGGTTATGATGATTAGCTGCTGTATAGATTGTAACATGTTGGAATATATTTACAAAAATATATACAAAAGAACCCACTTTTCTTTTTGGAATGTGGTCAGATGTAAGTTTAGTCAAACTTCCTCATTGGAAGACTTACATCAACAGTAATTTATAACACTATAGATTTTTATACTATGAATACTTTATATTGTAAGTTAAATTGCGAATCTTTATTGCAAAGTCTTTTTGTCTCTTGTAACATATGTTGCAATTAAAGAGTAAGTGGATTTTATTATTTTTGTGATGTTTTTCATACCATGCAGTGTTTAAAAGCCAAGAAATGCTATCTGCATTAGGTTTACATCATTAATGTTACTTATAGTAATATTTTTGGTGAAAATTAGCATATGTCTTGAAAACATACAACAAAGCCAAAAAGACATCAGATTAGGATAAATGAACAAATTGGAATATTATTCAACAAAATACTTTTTCAATCAGAGCTAACCTGCACTTCAGTGAACCAGCATTAAAATGTAGCTTTATAATTAATTCACTGAACAAATGAACATGACCCAACGCCAGTATTTAACAGTCTCGATGGCCTTTCAATAAGAATGCATTTATAATATATATCAAAAGAATAAGCACATATGAACACCACCATCTCTCCATTATTTTGCAGAAAAAATTATCTTATTACAAGACCTTATGCCCAAGATGCAACTTCCATACTGAAGAGAAAATGGACATTATAGATTAAAAATGGAATCCTAGCTAGTGACCACTGTACCTTGGCATTGCTAACTAGTGTTCCTATGTTTAATCTGTAACACCTATTTTCTCCATATTTTTTTTTATTTAATAACTTATTTAAACAATCCCAAAAGGTATTAACAATTAGAAAACCTTTATGAAGTACAAAAGCAATTTATCTGTTCATAATGTTTGACCTATCCATTTATCTATCCTCATGAAATCCCTTCCAGAATTTCTGGGAAGGTTATGATACAGCCTCTAAAATCACTTAAACACATTTTCAGCCTGTGTTCACGAGTTAAGTGAAATATGATTTTCCACTTTGCACAATAAAATGATGTCAAGTGAGACTGATATCTCCATTTGCATCCCCTCTTGACACTTTCATTGCATTCAGTCCCATATAATTTCTCCAGCATTATATGAAATATCCCTCAACCTAATCAGTTTCTATTGCACATATCCATTTTAAACCAACTGTCTACTATGATATCCAAATTTTGGTGTGACCAAAACATCTGACCTGTTCCTGGCATGCACAACTAACTCAATTTATATCAATCTTGTCAAGTAAATTATAATTTATTTCTCAAGCTAACACCTACAACAACCAAAGACAACACTATTGCTCTTTACTTCATGAACAAAGCTTTGCAGATGCATGTTGGCTTCTTACAGGATGAACCTAGTGTGAGAGGATAGTCCACATTTTCCCTGTGGATAAGCCTGACCTCACGAAGTCGAATAGTGAACCAACCAACTAGTTTTAAAATCAAAGCAGTGTGCAGCTGTTTGAAGATGAAGGGCATTTGACTAGGATAGTTTAGGCATCCTATCATGGTGACCTGGAAAGCATGCTTCTCATAAGTGTTGACAAGTGTAAGTTTAGACATCATATTATGGTGAATCATAAAGCTTGTCTCTAATTAGTTTTTTCAAGTGTAAAAAAAAACTATTTGGCCACCACAGGAAAAAAATATCTGTTCACAGAGAGTCTGGGAATCAATTATGAGAAAAAAAATGGTAAAGGTAACAGTATATTTCTTCAAGGTACTGGTGTCAATTTCATATTTTTCTTAGAATATGCTTAATGCACACAGTACATTTTCTTGGATGGCATTTTAATCACACTAAACATAATGATCACTTCAGTATTAAAAATTAACAATACCTATATGAAAATTCATCCAATATGAATTACATGATAACTGTACAATGGAAAACTTACTTAAAATTACCATGTAATGACCCATAGCTTCAGTTTATGAAACAAAGCTTTATTTTGTGTATATTGTAATGTTTCTTAAATCTACATCAAATTTTTACTGTTTTTTTTCTTTCATACACTATCACATTAATAAAAAAATTTATACATCTTACAATATATTACACGATACATATTTTCATACTTAAAGTTTTCCACTGTTTCCATCAGAACACATTTAGTATGAACAAATTTATGCTAATGTTACTATCATTCCAAATGCTTCTTATGTTTCCATCATGGCAAAACAATATGCAATAAGCATAAATACATTATATGAACTCACATTTGTCATCACACAGTATATGACAACCTATATTTTCAAATCTTCCTATAATCTCACACCAAATGTGAATTCATGTTTTTAGGACGCTGCTGTGGGTAAAGCATTTGCAGCTCTCTTGGAGACACCATCAATTTTTCTAATTCCAGTTTCATACTTACACATGACAGAAAACATATCACCGCCGAGTCTGGAAAAATGATAAAAAGCATTTTTTTTATCAAAGAACTTCTTTATCTAAAGAAGACTGTAACTTGGAACTTCAAATCTACATACATTGATACACTATCTTTTCCATACATTTCAACTAAATTTATACCAATCATCTTACCTTAATATAAATCTTTAAGTACTTACTCATTTTATTCATACAAAACCCTCTCCACACACCTTTATTGCCATACATTTCCACACACTCCCTCCAGACAGCCTACCCACTCATATAGCTACTCCCTTTCTTTGAACTTCCACCTTATCATCAGCCTTCCCTATACCATTTTCCACAAATCTTGCTCAAAATATGTATTTTTCTTTTCATCCTCTAAACCTAATTTCTTATCACATACATGCAGCCCAAGCACTCCACTTATTTCCTATGTTAACTGATCCCTTTATAAAATGAAATCTACCTATTATTTTCTCATTCTCTTTTTAACAATTTCTTTTTAACAACATCTACCACTTAGAAAAAACAGTAAAATCAGCCTGAACAGTATTAGCAACTTTTCGCATATAAGAGTAAAGATTGCACCATTCATTTAACAAGCCTTAATATATCTAGTGGCTCAATTTCTTTCTTTATTCTCGATGCAACAATCTGCCTGCCTTTCAGCATTCTCTGATCTCTTCCTTCTATTTTTCCATCTGTAAGTTATGAGATAAATTTGAAGTCTGTCCCTTAATCCAATTACCATGATCTTTTATTATTATCAGCAGGACTCCTTTCTCAGTTATGAGATAAATTTGAAGCCTGTCCATTAATCCAATTACCATGATCTTTTATTATTATCAGAAGGACCCCTTTCTCTGAAGGGGCTCCAGCAGCTTCAAAGCTACGCTACTTCCAGCTGCAACAAAATGATGGATTCCTTTGAAGTGAAAAGTTCTTTAATAAGAGTGTTCTCCCTTCTGTTAAATGACAATGATACAGTCTCACCAAAGTTAACCTATGGTGCAACCTCAAGCAGGATGAGTCTGGTAAAACAACAAGGATCTTTTCAAGAGCAATTTACCATCTTTAGCTTACACACACACTAGCTTTCACAAACACCTCTTCTTTGCACCCATCTATTTAGCTATTAATCTATTTACTTGTGACTATACATGGACCTCTTTCAAAGAAAGTGCTAGTGTTCCATGGACCTCTTTCCAGAGGCTTCTGCACCTCCAAGGCTACAATACTTTCAGAAGCAGGGAAATGAACTGCTTTGAAGTTATAAGTTCTTTGATGAGACTGTATGCCCAATGATACAGCCTTGATAAAGGTCACTTTTCACTTGCAGTGTAACCTCATGCATGTGGAATCGTCACACCTCCGCACCTTTTGTCTTCAAAAATGTTTCTTTTCTTCAGATTTTTAACCACTACATCTCACATTTTTCATTTAATTATCCTTTACTCACAGCCATAAACATTTAAAAGTTCCATATTCACTTTTCTGTCTTCAATTCTTCACCCTCAGACTTTCTATCTGTCTCCAACCAACTTTCAAACACCATTCCATTATCTGGTTCCTCTCTATTATTCTTATAGTGACATATACATCTGTGGGGGCCTCAGCTACTATAATTGACTATGGCATTAAAAAATGTGAGACTGAAATATGCCTAGATGGAGTAATGATATATGGGTCAAGGTGATTTTCAAACATCAAAGAATTCATGCAGCTATAGTAGTCTAAACAATAAGGTAAGTGACACTGGATACTAAGGATAAGATAATCAAGACTCAAGGTTAGAATTCAAAGTATGGTGATTATAGTAACACTAAAGAGAAATGTGTTATTGATAAAAGACTATTTAAGGATTTCCTCTTGGGCATTCTCCATAATGGTAATGCCATAAAAGATATTTCAGTAAAAGTATCTGTATCAAATTTGAATGAACAAACTAAACTACTACTGTGGATAATCAGTATATGAGCTGTAAAAATGAGTACAATATTACAGATACATGATTTCAGATTTACAAAAATATAACCTTTTGAATCAGTGGAACTTACCTGTGAGCCAACCACCTGTTTTTAATGACAGCAAGCTTAAGTGAATCACATGTGAGTGGGGTACACAAGTTCGTGTGGACAGCTCGTCCCATTCCCTCTACTACCACAAGGTCACAATCCAACTGCACTAATTCATCTACGAGTGGTAGTGGAAGACGACTGAAAAGTTTCACATGTTAAATAGCAGAGCATTTAAGAGAGCATATTAATTTAACTGTTAAATCGATATACAACATTCTGTTACTCTAGAGAGTGGCTCATACAGAATCTGGAAAAAAACTCTAATAGAAAACACCTTACTTCATACCATGCTCATTCTTTACTAAAAATTACTCTCTTACAACCGTCCACCTTATTCTTAGCCTCCTTTACAAAACACAGAATTTGCTTAACTACCTAATTTTTGTCAATTTTCTTGTACACAAAATTTTCACTTCCTCATACCACCTTCAATTAGAAATTAGTAACTGCTCCTTTTTTAATTGGCATGTGTCCCCATCTCCCCTGAACATCATGGACCATTTATAAAATGGCTTTCATGGAAGGATCATACAAGGATTCTGTAAAACTTTACCAAGCACTTGTCTGGCATCATCTGGTTGTTTAAAAATCTTAACTAAAGATTTAATATTCATACCCAAGTGTTTCTTCTGCTCTCTCAATCAATATCACCTTTAGAGTTGAACAATATTCCCCTGGAACTTACCTAAGGTCAAGACAAGGTGATGCTTGACCTGATTCTCGTATAGAAAGAATGCCAGTTTCGAGGTGCTTACTAATGATAGGGCATACAGCAGCCACTTGCTTCATAAGCATTCTGAGTTCCTCAGCTGTTACATCATTAAGGGCTGGTTTGCTGTTGGCACAGAGCACAACCTGAAGACACCAAGAATTATAATGTGTTAATCTGTTAATGAGACTGCTCATGTTCTACTTGTATTCATAAGGAAACCAACAAAGAGTTTTGTAGTACATAGAATTCTCTCTGCTTATACCTTTTACATACTGATAAGATGTATGCTTGAAAATGTGACTCATGAAAAACAGCATATACCTTACAGAATGGGAAGCTATCAACTCGATACTGATCACTCATATTTTTTACCAATGGCTACTGAGAACCTGCATATCATACTCAGCTGAACTGACTACAGTATATCAATTATGTAACACATCAGCTTTCCTAACTGGTAGTCTACTCAATCCATCTACATGGTAATTTATTGTTTTCAAAAAGGAATCATTTGGCTCCTTGGTTAGAATTGTCTATTCAAAATGGAAGTAACATCAGGAGAAGATGTGTGTCAGCTAATAAGTGTCTCTATAGTTCACAACTTCATCAAGCGCAGAAAGATGTCTCTACAACAAAAAACTTATTTTCTGCATTTAACAAAAGACAGAAATACATGTTTTAATTACATGATCAGTAAGTGTGTGAAACAAAGCAGCTACTTATTTGTATTGTTGTTATAGCACAACAAACAAACTTCAAAGCTGGTTTGATAAATGGATGATGCAATTCAATCCAAGTAAGTGTCAGGTGATAAGGATGGGACAAAGTAAAAGAAGGTTTCAGTATGGTTACTATCTAGCAGGAGGTAAGTTACAACATCTAGGGGTTGATTTATTCATATCTTATTCGTTATACTTTGTCGCTGTCTCCCGCATTAGAGAGGTAGCGCTAGGAAACAGACAAAAGAACGGCCCAACCCACCCACATACACATGCATATACACAAATGTCTACATACGCACATATACATACCTATACGTTTCAACATATACTTATACATACATACACATGTACATAATTCATACTTGCTGCCTTTATTCATTCCTGTCGCCAACCTGCCACACATGAAATGACATCCCTATCCCCCTGCATGTGCACGAGGTAGAGCTAGGAAAAGACAACAAAAGCCACAATCGTTCACACTCAGTCTCTAGCTTTCATGTATAATGCACTGAAACCACAGTTCCCTTTCCACATCCAAGCCCAAAAAAACTTTCCATGGTTTACCATAGACGCTTCACATGCCATGGTTCAATCCATTGACAGCAAGTCAACCCCTGTGCAACCTCGCTGATGCAGGAAACATCAGTTAGGTATAATGAATGAATGATATATCAAAAAGCCACAGTGACATCATACAGCCTTGCCTCACACCTACATGTATCCTGAAACTTTTGCTCAGCTCTCTATCTGCTCTTATACATCCATTTATTCTTCTATAGAAGGCTTTTACACCATCCAACAGTTGTCCCCCTATACTATATATCCTTAACACATCCCACAAAGCATTCCACTCGACTTAGTCATTTGCTTTCTCCAGATCCATAAAAGCTGCATACAACTTCTTACCTTTCACTAAATTTTTTTCTACGGTTATCTTTACTACAAAAATCTGATCCACACATACCCTACTTTTCCTAAGACCCCTGGTATACTTAAAAGACTTATTCCCCTAAAATTGCTACATACATCCTAAGCACATTTTCTTTTGAATAAGGGAACAATAATAACTTTCACCAAATCCTCAGCCACAACCTTGTGTTTCCATGCTAAATTACATATAAGATGCATCCACTTTATTGCACTTTCTCCTCCATACTTCAGCATTTCAACCACATTACCATCCACTCCAGGTGCCTTTACTACCTTCAGCCTCATTACTGCCCTTCTTACCTACCTCTTTGCTGTCGGACCCTACACTTCTTGTATCCTCTTCCTACCCTCCTCCATACCCATGCATGTAACGAATGCTCCCTCCCTTTCTCCCATATTCATCAGTTCTTAAAATTGTTCTTTCTATCCTTCTCTCACTTCCTCCTTTTGATTCAGCATTTCCCCTTCCTTACTTCTCATCAAAATTTCCACTCTTAAATCAACTCATTCCTTTTTTACCTCCTTCCACTATAGTTTCTTACTATCCCAAAACTTTTCAATGAACTTTCTTCTAAAATCTTCATCTACTCTTTCTTTTCTTTCCTCTATCAGCTTCTTAACATTCTGCATACATATTTTGTATTCTTCCCTCCTCCTTTGCTAAACTTCCACTGATTCATTCTTAATAAGCAATCTACCACATGCCTTCTTCTCTTCCACAGCATTTCTAATCTGTTCTGTCCAAAATGCATTGCCCATTTTATTCCTGTATCTCACTATCCAACTACTGATTCTACAGCCTTTACTGGTATTCAACATTTTAAACACAGCATTCACACATGACTTAATTCCTACATTCACTGCACTTCCATCTAAGCTTTCCGTTACCTTCCTTTTATACTCCTCCCTGAATTTTTCAATTCAGCTTCTCGCTTGCCAACACTTTTACCTCTCCATTCTTCCTGACACCATATCTCCACTTCTCCCTGATCTTCATCTCCTCAAGAACCGCGAAATGGTCAGAGTCTCCGAAGAATCCTCTCATGACTCTAGCAACCGGCACAGCCTCTCTCAATCTTTCATCCACTGCCACATAGTCAATCAAAGTCATTTGCAGTTCTCTTCCATCATTCCTTATCTATATGTATATGTGAGGATCATCTTGCACTAAAAAAAGGTGTTTTCAAAGAATAAACTCCTCTCAGTGCAAATATCCACGAGATAGCTTCCATTCTCATCTACTAGAGACACTCCCCATTTATTAACGATCTCACCAATGCCATCACATCCCAATTTCACATTCATATCACCCAATAAGATCACGTTTTTCTCATTCTCAAAACTGTTTATAAAGTCATTTAAATTCCTCCAGGAAAATTTTATTTCATCCTTACCTCATAGTCTACATATTCACATGCGTACAGCATTTGTAGAAGACTCGTACATGTTGGTTTGGCTATAACACAAGAAATGTATGTAACTACCACTTGTATAACTGTTATAAAGTTCAACATATCCCTGGAGCAAGATAAATAATATTACTTACTTCCCGGTGTTTGATGTCCATGTCTGGCTGATGTCCTTTTCACAACTACTCAAGCTTACCTTGCCTGAAATTTAAAGTAACTTATATCAATGATTACACACTGCGAAGCACTTCTTTTACACTGGCATTTATAATTCATATGAAGAAAATTGAAGACATAGAGGTTTTGCAAATGTGAAACCTTTTCTCTCCCAGGTGGTGTTCAATGAGAATGAGATACATTACCCAAGAATATATGGGACAGGACTTTCCAACCCTCAGTATTTCTGGTGAGGAAGTGCTAGACTTCACTCACACTTTGCTAACTATTTATCAATGATTTTGAGGGCATACTCTCTTTGGAGCCACCATTAGCCAATTAGCAACCAACAATGCACTAGCATCATTAACCTATGAGTATGCCATCAAAATCACAATTATGTGGTTACCAAAGGTGAATGAAGGGTAAGACTTCCTCACCAGAAGTACTAAGGGTTAGAAGATTCCACCCCAAATATCCTAAAGGAATATACCTGTTCACTGAACACTGACTTGGGGAAATGGTTTCTTTACCTTTAACATTCTTTGTGTAAATTTTTCAAATGAATCAGAGCAGTCATATATGAAGCAATACTGTCATCACAAAGCTAATTCTTGTTGTGCTAAAAGATCTAAACATACAATTTCTTTAACAAGTACGACATAAGATTTCTAAGGAAGACCAAAACGTTTTCCAGACTGATAGACAGTATCTTTGAGTAGAAGGGTGAATATTATGAAAAAGGTCATGTCATGCATTCTCCAAACCTATGACTGAAGAAGCATTTGAGGAAATCCATATATGTAAATTTCAAATTCCATAACTTTTTTTAGCTAAGAAAAAAAAGTCAAGCAATTCAATATTCCCATGCAAGAACAAGCATCAAGCTTCCTTCTCTAAAATGAGAGCTCTGCCAAATGAACAGGTGAGACCTCAGCATTGCCAAAAAGTGCCCTCAGCTGCCAGCTTTGGGTGATCTCCTGATACCCATATTTGATGCAGCATGGTGAATAATTTCTAGTATTTTTGCTTACCCCTGCATGCACAAGAAACCCATATTGTCTGGAAAATCTCATGTAGGTGTTACTGTTGTACATGTGGGCTAGCATTAAGGAAAAACAAGTTTGTATCTGAAATTTCAGGTTATAAGGCAATAAAGCTAGTAGGTGCTCCCTGATTTATGATGGTTCAACTTAAGATTTCTCGACTTTACGATGGTGTGACAGCAATACGCATTCAGGAGAAATCATACTTTGAATTTGAATTTTGATCTTTTCCTGGGCTAGCAATATGCAGCAGGATACTCTCTCATGATGCTCTGCAGCGGCAGTAAGCTGCAGCTCCCAGTCAGCCATGCAATCACAAGTGTAAACAACCATTACTCTACAGTGTACTGTATTGCTAGAATTTTTTGGATTTTGTGTTTTGTGTTCTTGCATCCCATCATGTTTAAAAAATGCCCATCTATGTCTCCTGCCTCTGGTGAGAAGAGGAAGGCAAATACTCTTCAGATGAAATTAAAGATAACTGCCCAGCATGAAGGCAGCAAGCCAGAAATGGCCATTTCACAAGACAGGACTTTCACAATCGATGATCTTGACTATCTTAAAGGATACAAAGCATATCGGTGTGCAGTGAAATCTTCAGCATGTTAAATCCACTGTCATCACAAAGAAAAGAGCTGGGACGATTGATGATATGGAAAAAAAATGTTGTCACATGGATGGAAGACCAAATACAGAAGCACATACCGCTTTGGCTACTGATGATCCAGGCTAAAGCAAGAAGTATTTTCAATACCCTAAAACAGTGTGCTGATGATCCTATGTATATGCAAATGTTTACGGAGTCATGGGTGGTTCCAACGCTTCAAAATGTGTCATAATTTTCATTATGTAAAGGTCAGCGGTGAGGCACCAAGTGCCAATACTGAAGGTGCCGAAGCTT
>JAUUDZ010418276.1:586-14540 GCA_032361705.1 Panulirus versicolor | reverse complement strand
AGAGAGAGAGAGAGAGAGGAGGGAGGGAGGGAGACTGGAGGGCGGTACAGGGAAAGCAGACCCAGCAGAGGGAGGCAGTGTAGATAAGGGTGATGGAGTAGGTGAACCGCTGATGTGACTTGGGTGGGTGAGGGAGGCAGAGATGGTGGTGGTGGTGGGGGGGGGGGGAGTGATGAGGGGTGAGGCCAGTGTCCAGGGGGTGGGTGGTCAGGGGTTTATGGGAGGGGATAGACCTGTAGGTAATGGGAAGGTGATGGGAAGGCGAGGGTGTGTGAGAGTCATTGCGTGGTGGGAGGGGATGGGATGGTGATAGGAGGATGGAGACCACTGGTTGATGGAAGGGGATAAGGCGTGAGTTAAGAGTAGATGGGAGAGAAGGAAAGAGGGTCAGATGGGAAAGGGATAGAGGGATAGTGGGTGATGGGATGGGAGAGATTTCGGTCACGGGATGATGGGAGAGACTGATGAGGATCTCTGGATGATGGGAGGGGATAAGGTATGCTCCAGGAGGTAGTGGAAAGGAAAGGATGACAATCAGCAGGTAATGGGAGAGAAAGAATGAGAATCAATAGATGATGAAAGGGAAGAAGTAGAGGTCAGAGTGTGATGGGAAGGGGTAATGGTTAGTGGCCAACTGAAATGGAACAGCACTGGTTAAGAGGGTGATGGGAGGGGAGAGGACGTGGGTCTATAAGGATGGGAGAGGGGGATGAGTCAGTGGAGGAGATGGCCCGGAGTCTGACGAAAGATAGGGAAAGGAATGAGAGAGAACACTATTATCGGGACTGAGACGGGAGACGGCTATAACGAATATGAGGGAAGACTAGAATGAGGAGTGAGATGGGAGACTATGATGAGTGAGAGGGAAGACTGTAATGAGGGAGTAAGAGAGGAGGGGTGGTGGAGGAACTATAAATCGTGAGGGAGGGGAATAAGATGTTGTGAGAGCGAAGACAATAAAGAGGCATGAGAGAGCAGAATATAATCTATGATCACGAGCCTATAATGAGGAAGTGTGAGGATAGACTATAATGTGTCACGGAGGCGAATATGATGATGAGTGAGGGGGTAGGCCATAATGAGAAGCTGGAGGGGAGGCTTAATGAGTGAATAAGCATACTATTACACCATGATGAGGCATGAGGGCCGATACTATGATGAAAAGCGAGAGAAAACGCTGTGATGAGGCCTGAGTAAGGGCACTGTAATGAGGACATACAAGAGGCACTGTAATATGGACGTGAGATGATGAATTCTAATGAGGAGGATGAAGAAATACTCATGAGGAATGAGTAGATATCGTTGACTGGGTCAACCTACAACTTTGTTTTTTTTCTCAATTTCTCTCCTCGGGCGATGCTTCTGTCTCTGCTGAGGGTATAGCACAGGGTGCTGTTGCATAACTAGCAGCATACATCCCTTCGTCTTCTAAAACTATCTCTTCACCTAGTCCATGGTTCACCTACCTCTGCTCTGAAGTCATTCGGGCAAGGAAGCTGGCTTCTTGGGCTTGAAAAATGTTTCCTTCCTTTGACATACACTCCAGCTTTCATCTCCCCCAAAATATGTTCTTCGTGAGGCGAAACCTTCCAATAAATAAAGTGAGAAACCTTTCCTCTTCGTCAACTGAAAGGTCTTTTCCGTTTTCTGATCGGCGGTATCTAACTTAGAAACCTCACACTACACTAATAATGAAATCTGTCATTAAGCAATGGGGGTTTCATGTTCAGATGCAAGAAATTCTTGCCTCATGAATAAATAATTAGCCCCACTGTGCTGACACTGGTTTGCTGTTCTCGTATCTAGGATGATGGAATCTCTCAAGGTACTTGACAGAATAGAGTCTAAAGTAATCCGACTTAACAAAACTTATAAATAGACCTTAACACTTAACCAGCCCTGCACTACAAGGTTGGCTCTCTTTCCCTTTTCTATAGATATTATTTTGATTTCTCCTGAACAGGTTACTTTAGTGCCCTTAGCATTAGCTTTACCACATAACACTCGGCAAGCTACTTTGTCTTATGGGTAATGTGGAGTTCGTGAACAATTCAAGGGTGAGCAGTTATGATATGTATTTCTCAACACCTTTAAGCCTTGGAGCTCTACTCACGTATTCTTTGCAACTGTGACTTGTCCCTATTTAATTCTAAAAAGGACAGGTTTTCATCCTCCTCAAAACCTTTGACTTATTCCTCTTCTTCTCTCCTTACTTACTCATGCCCTTAGAGCAGATTTCTCAGGGAGAGAAAGAGAGATAAAGAGACAGACAGAAAGATGACATTGTACTAAGGAGTGATGGGAGTCGTAAATACCTGATGGGGTGGATAGCGACGTTTACATCTAGATTTATGAATCTACAAAAAAAAAATCTGAATCTATTTCTTTCGACGGGACAAAAATGCACCGCCTGTATCATCACCAGCACCATACCTCACACGTCTGGTGGTGAGCAGTGTCCAACACCAGCACCAGCACCATACCTTACACGTCTGGTGGTGAGCAGTGTCCACCACCAGCACCAGCACCATACCTCACACGTCTGGTGGTGAGCAGCTTCCACCACCATCACCAACACCATAATCCATGATGATCCACAGTCCAATTCATGGCCTGCATCATACCTTTGGACTATATGATGATAATCCATGGTGCAGATCATCACCATAACTCTGGTCTATGGTGATGAATCATGGTTCATATGTTCAGCTCCTTCCAAAACTCTGGACTATGGTGATATAATCCACGGGCCGGTACATCGCCCGCACCATAACCACAATGTGTCAGTGTGTGATGACGTGAGGGTCAGGGTCATGAGCAAGACTTGCCGGGGCTGACCACAGAGTTATCCCTGGCCATAACTACTCATCATGGTCGCCCCGAGTCAGAAGAATTATAATCGTAATCATGAAATATTATCACAACCCACAGCGCATGCTGGTTACTGCCATGCCGAAAATAATCTGTACGAACTGGTTGTCAGCATGACTTCACTTCTGCGAGCCGCGTCACCTACCGACCTACCACACCGCCACCTACCACAACTACCACAATCTCACCATCAGGCTTACCATCACCATTAAACCCCAGGTGTACATACCATGTGACTGATATCTCAACCCAGTAATACCTACCTTCACCAAACGTCAACACCATCGTACTACACCTTCACCACACCACTACCTCACCATCACTGGTGTGACCCTCCAAGCTTGCCACCTCCACCACACCACAACCTCACCACACACACACACACACACACACACACACACACACACACACACACACACCATCACCATACATCGTCTACCACACCGCCAGCACCCTCACTACCCACGTCTCGGCATCTTCCTCTCATCCCCACCGGAGGGCTTTGTCGTCTCCCCTTCTTCCACTTCCTTCCTCCTCAGTATTCCTCTACAGTCCCCACCCTCAACCCCAACCCCTCATCCCTCTGCCGAGCCTTTCATCCTCGTCGGAGCCTCCCCCACCCTACCTCCTCCTGCAGGAGGCAGGAGCAGTAGCAGCCCCGGAAGGCCCCCTCCCATTGTCTTAACTCGGTGCCTCTGCTATAACCACAACAATCACAAAACTTTCTGGCCTGGCTCCAGCCTCCTGCTGCCCCACCCACCGTGGGGGCCGCTGCCGGTAACGGCTCTCAAACTGTCGCACCGCACATGACGACGGCCAGTCACACCCCCAGCTCGGGCAATACCATTTCAACTGTGCGACACCGGGAACAAACTGTAGCAGTAGTAGCATCTATGTACCTACCGCCTTCACGGCCCAGGCTATCGAAGGTCACTGTCATTTACGCCTCGCCCTGATGCTGACTTTGGTATTTGGGAATCTGATATTCTCCGCGTCGCTCGCAATGTCTGCCGCCTGCTTGTTAATGTCTGCAGATAAGCGAGCGAGTCGCTGGCCTTTTTTTTTTTTTAAGCGGCCTTAACCTCCCTCAACGTGGCAGCCATCAGCGGCATCAACACCACCAGCAGGAGAGCAGCGTCGCTCGCTCGCTCGCTTACCATCGTCAGGACGTTACTCCCGTCCTCGCTGTATCCTTCCATCACGATCACTTCCCGTCATTTCTACTCTCTGTTATCTCCAAATTTCTTTCCTCTTCCTCCCTCCACTAATCGTCCCCTCTCCTCCTTATCTTCCTCTCGTCCTGTCGTCCTTATCATCATCCACTGTGTTATGTTCTTCTCATCCCTGACCCATCTTCTCCTCCCTCATCCCTGATCCATCCTCCTCCTCCTCCTCCTCCTCCTCCTCCTCAGCCTGACGTGTGTGAACATATCTTAACGTGGCCGGACGGTCACATGATGGGCCTCTCCCAGTGTGAGACTCGAACCATCTCCTGGACACCCCTGTAGCCAGGGAGGGTTTGCTGACGTCACTCACACGCCGTTTCTTGCTGTTGTTGTTGTTGTTGTTCCTAACAAGAGCCCAAGTTGCGTACTGATAATAAAACGACTCGCTGCATTGTCGTCTGAGGTCAGATAATCCCCCATTCGAGGTCGGCGAAACTTATTCGAGGTCAATGAACATTATCTGGGGTCACTGACCGTTCTCTGAGGTCGGTGACCCTTAGCCGAGGTCACTGAACCTCATCCTAGGTCAATGACCCCTCCTTCGAGATCAGTTACCTTCAACCGAGTTCATTGAACCTCATCCGAGGTCAGTAAATATTATCCAAAAGAACGTCATTAAAGGTCACTGAACCTTATCCAAGGTCAATCACCCTTACATGAGGTCAGTGAATCTCATCCAAAATCAGTGAAGCGAGGTCACTAATAGTTTTCAAAGGTCATCGAACATCACCTGAAGTCAGTATCGTCTGAAGTCAGTGAAAGTCGTCAGAGCTCATGGGACATCATCGGGGTCAGCGAACGTCATTTGAAGTCACTGAATATATCGTCTGAAGTCGGTGATCTGAGGTCAGTGGACATCATTAGCGGGCACTGAACAACATGTGAGGTCAGTAAACATAATATGAGGTCAGTGACCATTATGTGAGGTCAGTGACCATTATGTGAAGCCAGTGACCATTAACATTAACCTCCACCTGTATCACCCAGACCAACTGTGTCATGACAAGGCTTCAGGCAATATAATAGCTTAACAAATAATAATGTCGGGTCATTATAATGATATAGTCCACAACGATATTTAAGGTTATTACCTGTATTCAATGTATGTTCAGAGGAACGGTACGTGCAATTAATACAAAATGACACTTATGTAATGGCCAATAAATATCACTTTTAGGCTTGATGTAATGACCAATAAACATCTCTCTCAGGCTTGCTGAATTAGCGTTCATAAAGCTAGAGTTCTGGACCAGCATGATGGAGGGTGATGGGTGGATGCCCTACACTGCTATCAGGGACGGAGACACACTCGGCATCAAACACACACACACGAAAAAGCGACCCAATATTATGCAAATGCTACTCGGTAATTATTGTGCAGTATGCAAATCGTCGATATTCAAATGTAATCCTATTACCTGGACTTGTGTTCAGTGGATAAATTCGAACGACAGTACCTTTTCCTCCTGAACTAATTTGGCCACCAGCCCCGGTCATCACTGCTGCCAGTGCCTGGTTACCAGCCACAGTCATCACTGCTGCCAGTGCCTGGTCACCATCCCCAGTCATCAATGCCACCAGCTCTGGTCATCTTTGCCACCAGTACCTGGCCACCATCCCCGGTCATCACTGCCATCAGTACCTGGCTACCATGCCCGGTCATCACTGCCACCAGTACCTGGCCACCATCCCCGGTCATCACTGCCACCAGTACCTGGCCACCATCCCCGGTCATCACTACCACCAGTACCTGGCCACCATCCCCGGTCATCACTGCCACCAGTACGTTATCATCATCCCCGGTCATCACTGCCACCAGTACCTGGCCACCATCCCCGGTCATCATTGCCACCAGTACCTGGCTACCATCCCCGGTCATCATTGCCACCAGTACCTGGCTACCATCCCCGGTCATCACTGCCACCAGTACCTGGCCACCATCCCGGGTCATCACTGCCACCAGTACCTGGCTACCATCCCCGGTCATCACTGCCACCAGTACCTGGCTACCATCCCCGGTCATCACTGCCACCAGTACCTGGCCACCATCCCCGGTCATCTTTGCCACCAGTACCTGGCCACCATCCCCGGTCATCACTATTGCCTGGCCGTGTAACGTGTGTATACCCGCCCGGTAGTAATATCCATTAGTGCGTTTGTTCATTTGCTACAATAAAAAGTCTCGTACATTACATACATGTCGATACAAAACGTCACAGTTCGGGATGGGTCAGCCATCGAGAGAGCAGTGTGTAAAAGCAGTATAACAATACCTGTGTCCAATGCCCACCAAAATTCAGCCCATATATCTATTTTGACAATCGATTAAAAAAAGAAAAAAATGTAATTCCAAAGGGAAAACAGAAAACGGCAAATGATTACCATGAATAGTTCTAATAATGGAAGTAGTGTGTCTTAAAAAATATATATATGGACGAATGGGTCTTCATCACGAGGATTTAGGAGATTTTTTCTTTTTTTTTGGGGGGGGGTCAGGAGCAAGGAGCAGGCAAAGGTCAATAACCTCTTCCTAGGAATCGTTGGTAGAGGTACACGAGCGGAGGAACCGACCGTGGCTGGAGCAGGTGTTCGCCTGGGCGTAACTTGCCAGCCCGTCATGAAACCTTATCCACCGTCCTCGACCACGTCCGCTGCGGCTGTGTCCGGCCACGACGCGGTCACGGCGCTGGGGTCTCGGGTGTCCCAGGCAGGAGAACACACACCGGCAGGACAGGTTAGCAAAGGTAGGTCGTCAAGTGTCGCAAGCTAAGCTTTCTCCCAGCATCCCGGACACGATGTCTCTTGTGTTGATGCCCCCGGTGGGCCCAGCTTCCGCCATACGTCCTGAACGCACGCTGACGTAAGGCATAGGAAGAACATGGAATAATCCCTTCCCAGATCTCAAATGGAGTTCTAAGAGAACCAAGGTGGGTTTCTATGGTATCTAGATACCTTAAACTGCCTCAAACAGCAGATGCTCACTGGTCTGTCTCTTGTCTAGCGAAATCTTCGTCATCAGTTCACAGTGCTGGAAATCCTGTCTGACTCAGAGAACACTGCTGTGCCTGGAGCCATACACCTGGCCATCCTGGGGTTTTTTTTCATCTCCGAGGCAGCCAAAGAGGGAGTCGTGTTTTTGATGTGGCTGGTCCGCGCTGTGTTATCAGCCATGAAAACAACCACAACCTGGAGTTGTTTTTCACCTTTGGAGTCTCTCACAACAGGAAGCTTCAAGTTGCCAGGTGATGGACTTCAGACTGGCCCTCACTGTGGACAGTACACGTCATGAATGACGCTTTGAAAGCCACTGACCAGGTGATGATAACGCTAGAGGAATACGAAGGAAAGGCAAACAGCAACAGACCCCCTGGGTTCCTTCTGAGGCTGTTCGTGATAATGGAAACAGATCACAAATAATATAACAGCCGTGGTAAGAATGAGAAAGGAAGCAGATGACTGAAGTGGAGCTACATGTAAATCTTATATGGACCAAAAGAGACGCAAATAGTGTCCGTCGTGGACCTAAAGGTAAGCGTTTGTGAAGTTTGTTCTTAAACGTATATACAGTGTTGCTTTCACTTGTCTAATTGCTTAAGTGATCCATATTTCAACAATGGTCTTGAAAAAGACATACTTCTCATTCGAAGTAAAACGTTTCCCCATACGTCTGTAACCATTGCTACCAGTGAACTTAGACAAGTCTAGCCTCAAACATCCACTTAGATCGAGGTTATGGAAGCCTCTCACGATGTTGAATACCCACATCAGATACATCTTGCCTCGTCTCGAAGCTGAATAAGTTGGCGGTCGTTCAACCGACCTTCATAGGGTTTGCTTTTCAGTTCTGGAGTCATCATGGCAGCTGACCGCTGTTCTCTCTCTCTCTCTCTCTCTCTCTCTATTCTGCTTATCTCCTCTCAAGTAGGGTGACCAAAACAGAGTACAAAAGTCAAGGTGAGGACGCGCCTAAATTCGAGCGACCTACTGATGAACCCTAGAATACTATTCGCATTTTTCTACCGCGTCTAAGCACTGCATCTGAATGAAGTTCATCAATATTATCATTATGATAGGTGGCAGTTTTAGAACTTCAATTTCTGTTGAAGATACACTTCTCAGTTTCCTATCAACTTCAAATATTCATATCTTACAAGCAAGCCAAGAAGTAATGTCATCAATATACATCAGAAAGTTAATTCTAGAATTTTTCTTTGCTTCTTTTACTATTTTTTTGTACACTGCTCGGCTTCAGGTCATCAGAAATTATTGTACCCGCTTCAGGTCATCAGAAATTATTACACCCGCTTCAGGTCATCAGAAATTATTACACCCGCTTCAGGTCATTAAAATCATTACACCCGCTTCAGGTCATCAGAATTATTACACCCGCTTCAGGTCATCAGAAATTATTACACCCGCTTCAGGCCATCAGAAATTATTACACACAAGTCTTTTTCTCCATTTACCTTTGTTGGATCAGCAGAATTCATACTGAATCTCGTCTTTCTCATCTGTAGGACCAATTTTGTAAAAATTTTATCAATGTTGGAATTCATATGCGACCTGGGAGCCCAGTTCATCAGTTTGTCTATGTCAGTTGGAACCTCTATATATCCATTTCTGATGTTGCTTCATTTTCAAAAACTTAAGTTATGTCTGCGAAATTTGCAAGCGTTCAACGTAGTCCATAAGAGAAAGAGAATCAGGCCCAACATTGATCCCTGCGGCACACACCACTTCTTAGTGTGAATCATTCTGAAGCTTGACCGCGAATCATCCTGAAGCTTGACCGCGAATCATCCTGAAGCTTGACCGTGAATCATTCTGAAGCTTGACCGTGAATCATTCTGAAGCTTGACCGCGAATCATCCTGAAGCTTGACCGTGAATCATCCTGAAGCTTGACCGTGAATCATCTCCCTTGCTCTACGGCCAGTCAATCATTTACCAAACCTCCGATGTGCACCACCATTCATATCATTACGTCTTTCTAGCAATCTTTGCTACGGGAATTTGTCCGAATGCCTTCAGGAAATCGAAACAAATGACATCATCGACTTTACTTTCAAGGAGATTTGTCAGGCTAGAGCGAGATCGTCGAAGCTCACGTTGTGAATCGTTGATTGAGTGGTGCTCCTTAATGTGAGTTTCTGCCTTGTTTTTTATTGATGGATTTCCGTAAGTTTACGAACTACCTAAGTCACACCATCTGGGAGATGATTATCTGGGCGAGACATATTACCTTCTTTTTTTTCTCTCTCTCTTAATATTAGCGATACACTGACAAACTTCCAGCCCTTCGAACTCTCCGTGTAGCAAATGACTGACTGAAAGTAGCGGTTAAGAGCTTAACAACTTCTTGTTTTGTTTTCATTGTTTACGGATAAAACTTCTCAGGTTCTGCCATTTCATTTTTCATACAATGCTGATGTTATATCGTGAACGTGTATGTCTATAAGGTGCAAAATGTCCTTTTCTACCACAGGATCATTCAAAATCTTTGTCACGATTCTGTTGTCTTGAACCCAGTCACCGTTTTCTGTAATCAAGAAAATAACAGGCCGAGTAATGACTCTCCTGCTTCTAACATAAATGTAAAATTCTCTATCACTTTCTTTATACTTTCAGCAATGTTCACTTAACACTGACGTTTTCTTTGATGCATATCGGTAAGCTGTATAGTTTTCATTGCAAATTCATATAATCTACTCTATTATGTTGGTTATTATTCTCTCTGAGTTATGTGTGCCATGTTACTGGAGGATAATCAGTTCTATACATCAAAGTTTCCACCACTTGGGCTTAGTTCTGGAAAATGACTGTCTGCTACGTTGTGGCGCATATGTTCCTTCTACTGCTGTGACTGTCTTACGTAAGCTTTTCCAATCTACGTTCTTATCGTATTCAATGACGATGGCATACAAGCTTATACCGTACAAAGCAATGTGAAGGACGTTAACATCTAACAGTACAAGTCTGAAATCTGGATTTTTTTCACATATGTCGAGTTAAACAGCATTACAGGCAGTGATGAAACCTACCTTGAAAGCGACGTGTCCGTGATTATTCGGACCAAACTTGCCTCCACCTACAACATCACAAACAAGATCTTCATTTGTAGCGAGAACTATATCATCAACAGCTACGACATTTATACAGGACTAACATTAACTTAAAGCAAGACACCACCGCCTGTTATGTATCCTCCGTCAATGTGAAATGGCATACCTCGGAACCGCAAATTACGCACGGATTTTGTTTTTCCAATATCCTACAGAGATTGAGAAATATTTCAAGCATACTAAAACGTGCATCATATGAAATTATCTCTCTAACTCTGGAAATCATTTCCGTACACTGGGCGCACTGGTATGAAACAGTCTCACAGATGAATGAGTTGACATACGTTAGTTTTGCTCCTTGCGAATCAACTGTCTGGGCCCACGTTCTAATCATCAGTGTCATGTGTACATGCAGTAATGTGGGGGGGAATCCCATCCCTCCTGACCTGGTCAGGAGAGACCTCATCATAATCAAAATCTCTTCCGTGTTAGAATCCACACCGTTGCAGGAGGATGAATCGGGAGTTGGATGTTATCAAAGAATAAGCAAGAGTAACATTTCTGCGTCTATGATGATACGAAGAAGAAAAGTCTCATTTAAATACGGTACGTAAAGAATACGTTAATAAGACCCATTTCCACACTTATGAGTTCAAGAATAACACTTCTGTGTACATGAAATACGAAGAAAAGTCTCATTCAAATACGGTACGTAAAGAATACGTTAATAAGGCCCATTTCCACACATGAGTTTAAGAGAGTTTTTATCATTCAGCATTCTAAAGAAATCTTCTGAAAAGCGAACCATATGGAATACATACATAAAACAGATACATATCTCACTCATGGAAGTTCCGCCAACTGGCCAGAGAGGCCGCTGTGTACCCTACACAGGTTCACATCGATGCGTCAGAAACGAGCACAGATACATCTATGACGAGAAGAGAAATGATACCTCTGTCAACACACACACACACACACGGAGGAGATGTCGCATATACTCATTTCACTTGACACCTGTGGATGCTGGGCGTTCACCATTTTGATGCTGTGGCAGCCAATATTTCGATCGTGTAATGTCAGCTGGAAACACAACTCGTGTTGGACAACACACTTGTTCCCGCTAACGCTCCCTCCTCCTCCTCCAGGTGCTCTCCAGACAGTTCCTGTAGTACGCCTTACGGTTTTTGGTGGTTGGAGAGGTGGGTCAAGGGTGAAGGCTGGGGAGGTTGATACCATTACGGCACCCAGGTCTTGTTATCTCGGTCGTTGACACCTGATCGACTCCTTTCACTCCGGACACATAAGATCGATCATCGCGCGTGGCGCACCTCACTTATTCCTCATAGATTCAAAGCCACATTTTCATTCACGTGTTTCCTCTCCTCTCGTAATCCTCTACTCGGTCAACCTCGCTAGACAATGCTCCTTCAACTGGCCTCCTTTCCACCCGCCCCCTTTCCCCTTCCCTCTCCCTCATATCTTCCCAACGAATAGAATCTAAAATCCTGTTCCTCCTTCTGCTTCTGGGTCACTCCTCCCTCCCTCTGTCTCTTCCTCCGTCCCGCGCAGTGGGAGTGGCCTTCTGGGCGGAGGGGGACCTCCTGATCCATCAGGTTATGGCGTAACCTGAGCCCTGCTCTCCCCAGACCATCCCCCTCCACCCACCCACCCACCCACCCACCCACTCTCCCTCCCTCCCTCCCTCTCCCCCCATCCCTGGGCCTGGGTCATTACCCCCGAGCAAAGGTGACCCCCTTGAGGCCAGCTGCGCGGCGTCGTCGGCCCGGCCGCCCGGCCCGGGCCAGCCAACGGTCGGGGAAATGCTCGCTCCCTCGCCCCCGTCCGACGCCGCTTCTGTGAATCCCACAGGGTATCTCGTCCCCCACCCTGGGCGTATCCAAAGGTGGGGATGGATGGCTGGGGCCGATCACCATACCCACCCACCCCCGAGCTATACGTTATACAGGAAGCTTCGTTATTGTTATCTCTGACCGTCCCTCGCGAGGAATCTTAGACATGTCTGCACGTATAGTTCACGCGCTCTCGGTGGTCGAGACTTAGCGACTTTAGGGAAACAGACGAGTCATTTTGACCCCCCCCTCCCCTCTCCCCCCTCGCCCCGGGAACGCTGACGTGAGTTTGTAATACCCAAGTTTTGTTTTATCCACAGTAGCATTTGAATTGGTTCCATTGAAAATGATTAACTTGGCTGTTATAACCAGGTGTTTTATGTTATCAAATAACCATGCATAATTTATTTTGTTGACAAATGGTCTCTGGTCGCTTATTAAATACGTATACAACAATTGTGTTCAGTTGCATGAGAACTTGACCAATATTGTTGGCATATCTGCAGTTCTTCGTAACTCAGGAAACGCTATAACTCCCCTGGTGATCCTGGCCTACCGCGTACTGACATACCAGCCCCGTCGTGAGCTTTCCCGTCATTATACCTTGGCGGGTCTTGCCTCCTCCTCCTCCTCCTCCATCCCCCTGACCAGATGTGGACACGCGCCTGGTCTGGTACTCGCCCTCGATATTGATTTGATCGTGTTTGATCGCTGGTAAGTCTGTGATTAGGTGACACACATGGGAGGTGAGGCAGGAACGCCGCTTGCCCCGACGACTTGGTAGGCTCCGACGGACACGGTTCGTGGGTATGTGACGCCGTCATTGTTGACCGTGCGAGATGGACGGACGGACGGACGGATCTGTGGTTGTGAAAATCAGTTTCCTTTTATGTGCAGCAGAAGGATAAGAAACCTGGCGACTGGGTTGCTGCTGTGTGCCAGGGGTCGCCAGCGGGCCGGGAGAGTCGCTACGCTACCACCCCTCCCAGGGCAGGGACGACAACACCACCACCACCACTACCACTCCCAGGGCAGGGACGACACCACTACCACTCCTAGGGCAGGGACAACACCACTACCACCCCTCCCAGGGCAGGGACACCACCACCTCTCCCAGGGCAGGGACAACACCACCACCACCACTCCCAGGGCAGGGACAGCACTACCACCCCTCCCAGGGCAAGCACACCAAGATTACCACCCACCTGTCACCTTACATAAAGGTAGATATGACCGTACACGTGTCTTGTTCTGGTGTACATGGTGCTATTTTTCTCCTGTATGCGACGAAGCTTTTAAGTCACTTTTAAGTTACCCAAATATGACTTACACAGAATAGGAACTTGTGTCAAGTTATGCCAAGAAATTAGAATCCGTGTATATGGTCGTCTTACTGATAGATGAATATTTAGAGATCGAGAGAGAAAGAAAAAAAAACGACAAAAACAGGAAAGATTGTGTCTCGCGATTGTTGACCCTCCTAGTAAAGAGTTTGGCCGCCAGGTGGCAGCACTCGCGGCGGCGGACGGGCGTACTGTGGGCTTCAGTGGGTAGGGCTGGGTAGGTTATGATGCAGTGTAGGCTCCTCGTGCATAGAGATCTTTTGGTTTACGTGTTTTTAGTGATTCAGGTTTAGCTATGGGATACCACTGTTTGTATAGTTGTGATCTTGGTTTACCTTAGGGGATATTAAGGCTTGTACTGATCCTGGTTTACCTGAGGGATACCTCTGTTCGTAGTGATTTTGGTCCACCTGAGGAAAACTGCGACTTGCAGTGTCGTAACATTTGGTTTACCTCTGGGATGCTGGTGGTTGTAGTGGAGTGATCTTGGATGACCTGCAGGATACGTGTGCCAGTAATGTAGTGATGATGGTTTACCTGATGGTATACTACTGCCTGTGGCCTGGTGATGTACCTGAGGTGTACTAGTGCGCAGGGCTT
>JAUUDZ010418256.1:0-14542 GCA_032361705.1 Panulirus versicolor | reverse complement strand
TGTGGAAGGTATTAAGAATATATGGTGTGGGAGGCAAGTTGTTAGAAGCAGTGAAAAGTTTTTATCAAGGATGTAAGAGATAATAGTTACTAGAAAACAGTATATGAATGAAATACTTACGATTCCCTTTGACAAAATTTTGCCTGTTTGCCATCATGTGTATTACCTGACTAGGCCTCTTGAAATATTGTTCATTAGAACCTTAGAGGAAGGGGTAGTTACAAAGATGTGGAAAATGGCAAATGTTTGTCAGTTTTAGTTTATCGACTAACTGCCTCTCTTTTGAATATTTCTGTACATGTTTCGTGTATGTTTCATATTTAGCCTGGTATCATGCTAGTTGATGTTTCCAGCTCTTTTCTTGGACTCATAAGTATATTTTTAGATATTATGCAGACTTAATACTTTTGTCTTCCATGCTGTAGTGAATGTAGATCTAGTCAGTTTTTCTTGATGCCTGAAAATAATGCCTTGCAGAGGTTATCATGTATCTTTCTTTTCTTCTTTCTAGGCTATAGAGCTTAAGTTCCTTCAGCCTTTCATGATGGTTCATATGTTCCAGACTCTCAGTCTTGTTTTTTGAAGTGTTTATGAATCCTCCCCAAAATTGCATATTCCCTTTTGTTTGGCTGATGAACATGCAACACAGCAACATTCAGTTTTCCTTCTTTATCTTTTACTATCACCATTTTCCAAATTTGTTATGGTAACATCAGAAACACATGAACAATGACCTCCCTTGCTTACTTCCACTTTGTAGCTATCATGTAAAATGTACTGAAACTAGATCCTCCCATTCACAGTCAGAAACCACAGCCCATTCCATGGTGGGTTTTCCCTGATCACTTCACATGCCCTGGTTCAGCCCATTGACATCACATCATTCCTTTAATACCACAATGCTATGATTCTTTGTATTCCATGCACATCTCTAGCCCTCCTTAATCATCAGGATTACTCAAAGCTTCTATCACTTCACATTTCCATCTTGTCCATGAATTAAAACTACACAACACTTAATACATCATGATTAGCAACTACATACCTCCCCTCATTTTGTTATTTGCCATTTACACCCCTCAACTACAGAAAGTGGCCAACACTTATCTATGTTAGGATTTCAATGCCTTCTGTCTTGTATGTCTTAATGCTTACATCCATGATCCTTTAGGTGAACTGCTCATAATCCATCAGAATTGTTTTAGATTTCTCATCCATCTTAAGCAGCCAGCCTCACTAGACTTTAACTTTTGCACTTAAAGTACACTAAACAGCCTCCTCTGACCACTTACCCATACTCATAGCTCTTCACTTCAGCAAAACCTGCATAGAAAAAAAATGCAAACTAAAGGAAAGCAGATTGTTCAACATTCACACAGTATGGAACATCCAGGCTCCAAAACATTATCATAGATAGTTTCCCATCCCTAAACCATGCTATCCAACATTTAATCGACACGAACTGCTGAGCTAATGGTGGCACATACCACAAGGGCATTAAAAGTGATATATCCCCAAACTTTTCCTTGTAGAGTGCAAACCTCAGAGAGCAAGGAAATGTGCTCGGACAAAACCACTTGCCACAAGTATACATCATGGAAGAAACCTATACTCTAAACAGTACCATCACAAATTTAATCACTGAAAAATAGACAGCAAACTTGTACTCCTTCCCTAGCACTGTGAACCACAAAAGCAATCACAACCTCCTTTCTGACATCATAAAGATCCCTACCTCCCACATCACCCTAGGCCTTACACATGAAGCACTTGTGATTGAGATTAACAGCATCCATTTTGCAAAAGATCAACCATATACTTTTGAAATACTACTCACATATTAGCCATAAGGCAGTTAACCTCTAAAAAAGGATAGCTACAAAAAATGTGTACAAAATCCACCATGAAATAATTGATGACCCACTATTCATTCCCAATGACACTTGCAACTTAACACTTTTCTTCATATGTATCTGTCAGTCTTTACCCCATCTGACTAAATGGGCCTCTCAGGCTGGTCAGCATCTGCTCTGGCTCATTCTAAATCTCTCAGCCATTTTCTCTGTTAGTTTTGTAAATATCTGAGTGATTTTAAGTTCATGAGTTTGGTAGAATTTTAATGAGGAAAGCTGTGCAAAAATGAAATATAAATGATGATAGCACCAATATGCTTTTGAGAGTATAAGTAAAACATTTGTGTCCCCACAGCAATAGTGAGTAGCAACTCTTACACCTTCTGCTTGTCCTGCCATTCTCCAGAGTATATTAAACATCTAAATAATAATTTGGTCTTGAGTTAGCCACAAAACTAGTGAAGAGATCTGCACAGAAAAAAATATGTATAACTACTGTTCATGTAATTGGGACTTTGAATTTGTGGGAATTTCAGTTGCAAGAATTTCAGTTCAATGGTTTTCAATGTAGAATCATGATAGGGACTGGAGGCCCCTAATAACATGCCTAATATTGTCTTCAGAGTTTCCTTAACCACTCAAAAAAATTGCACAGGTTCAAATTATGGTTTTGGCAGTTAGTTCACAGTCATCACAGCTATTCACCCTCCCCTAGGGGTCAGTCGATGAGATGGGTACCTATCTATCCTTTCTTTTCGCCTTGGTTACATTCACACATTCAGACATCCCATCTTGAACCTTTGGTGAGGATTTGCACTCCTCACTCGGTTCTGTCTTATATACCATTTCTTAGAAATTGAAATTGGTTTCCAGCCACCAATCCCTACCCTCTTAGTATCCATGCACAACCCACAGAGAATATGTGAGGAGAATTCTTTCTCCCCAGTTCCCAATTTGTTCACTCTACCCCAGTCTCTGTCTCACTGGTCATTCATTTTGTCATAAGCTAATATAAGAGAGCTCCAAACTGCTCAAATCAGAGTTCTCAGAACAGTTACCAGCTGTCTAGCATCCACAGATATTCAACACCCACTCAATGAAGATTTTAACATTGCTTAACTCCTTAACAATTTATACTGACAATGTCCTTTCCTCCAACAAATCTAACATTGACAAAAGGTATGTGCACTGGAATAATAATCAGCTGGAACTAAATTACCTCTCTCCCAACCCACTGTTAAAGACCTCTCCATTAGACATACATCTATCTGGAAGTACACTACTTAGCCATTACTATCCATATCCAGTATTACAAACACAGATTCAGCATATCACAAGACCTTTCATGTCCAGAATGCTACTCCCACACTGAAGACACTCAACATTTACTCCTCATTTGTCCTGTGCTCACCCCAGAGAGACACTTACAAGACATCCCCACCCCTCTTAACCTGTGGTCCTGCCCTGTGGACATGATTAAGTTCCTAAGTGTTGCAGGAGCCCCATAAGAAGAGAGGCTGGAGCAAAAAGGTGTAGGTAAAAGTCAATACATGGATATCCTGAATATATGCATCTTCATTCAAACTTTTCATAACATACTTGATCTCTTAGAAGTGCCCCCATTCAACTGAGATAGATTTATATTATTATTCTTATGCTTGTTCATATCATCATATCACTTCATCAATTCACTACATGTGTTCAAATTATATTTCCACCTCTGTTTTCTCCAGGCCATGAAGTAGTGTTCTCTCTGGAGACAGCATCTGACTATGTGAAAGATGAGAGAGCCAATACTTATGGATTTCGTGTTTTAGTCGTTGGATATGAATGGCCGCCGGCACCATCTGACTCCTTGAGACATTTGGAGAAAGAGCTTTCATACTTAGGGGGACTTTGTGCTGCCTCACTAATCAAGAAAGAGCTTTGCTTGCCTCCAGTTTCAGGTAAAAATTGAATGCTGAATATGTTGGTACTTATGCTGTAGTAATGCATGCATCATATAAAAGAGTGTACTGATTGTAGAGTGAATTTTCTTTATCCAGTCACAGACAAAAGTCCACATCAAGGCCAGGCCTTAATTGAAATATAGACAGGTTAGTAAAGTCTGTCATACACTTTCTACAGATACCTAATAGCTGCATACAGCTTTTTACCTTTTGATAGATACTTTCCACAGTCATTTTCACCAAGAGTATATGAGCCACACATCCCCTCCCTATTCTAAAACTTCCTATCCCCACACTTATTCTGCATTCAGTCACTTCCATCACTCTATCAGTCAAAACACTTGCATGCACTTCTGGTATACTTAACAGACTTTTTTTTTTATTTGTTATTATACTTGATTGTCCTTTCCCTGCATTAGCGAGGTAGCATCAGGATATAGATGAAGAAAGAATGGCCCATCCACTCATATACACATATATATACATAAATGACCATACTCTCACATATACATATCAACATATACACATATACATATCAACTACATAATTATTTTTAGGAATGGTAATGAAATTTATGGTCCAAAAGAAAACTTGGAGTAGTATTCTGATCTAATATATCCTTAGTTACCTCTGTTTAGGCCCCAGAAAAAGTCTAAAAGTACCCTTTAGCATATTGTATTATGAAATTAGGCAATTTCTTTGGAGCCAATCTTACTAATAGAAACTGTTTCTCAGAAACTGTTTCTCTTGGTATTTTCTCTTGTTATCCAGTGTGTCCTTTCCATCTTTACAGTTGAGAGAAAATCTCCCCTATTTACTTTTATGTATATGCAGTGGAAAAGTCATCATTTCTGTTAGTGCCCCAAAGGAAATTGTTAAATTTAGATTACTTTCAGTATGTTTTGATGGGGTCTCTGCATTCACCAGTCACCATTGGCACACTCTTATTCACAATTAGTCCATATCTAGCACAATATGATCACTGTTCTCAGATAGATCACCCTGATGTACATTACCAACATCCTTCATCTTTCAAATGAATATAGGATGTTATGTTATGGAACTGCATGTACCTCTCATCCATGTCAGATCTATTACAGAAGAGTAGAATGTTCCTTTGTATGCAGTCAAGAATTTGATATCTTTATATATCCTTCCCTCTGTGCAGCCTTGAAGCTGCAGGAGCCCCATAACAGGGGCCTTGTGATAATAATTTAAGTTATCCATTATAATCTGTATGCTTCCTGCACTTTTAACTGTACATTTTATTGTTAATATAGTAGTCAGATGAGTTACTAAAAGATTTTTGTGGAGGCAGTTATGATGGTTTAATTTTAGAGACACATATTAGGATTTTATAATTATTTTTTTCTAAGGCGATGATATGGATGAGGACATGGAACTAGTAGAAGACCTAGCATTGCAAGTGTATGGAGCACACCCTACCTTACTAAGCAAGGGGTTTGCTCTTTCTCATCCCCCTACCATACATCAGACCTTAGATGGTGTTATTCCTTTCAGGTAGGTTTCTTTCCCTATGGGGACCCTAAGTATGAATTTACAGCTTTTATCTTTTTCATAGAGCAAGATGTGTAAATTCGAATTGTTGTTCCTTATAGGATCTGTGTATCTTGTAGATGTATTTTTTTTCAAGTTCATGGATATTGCAAGATATAACCCATACAACATAAGTATATGATTATCAGCACATTTATAGATTTTTTTTTTTAGACTCTCTTCACAGACTTGTAGAGTACTTCTTTATTTTAGTCTCACCAGTAATGTATATGTTCACATTCACCCTACTCAGGTACACAGTTTTAATCTTGTTGCTTTACATCCATTTTTCCCACATCCGCAATGTTTCATTGCTCTGTTTGTTACTCGTCAACCACTTTCCTCATATTTCATGATATTATAGGCTGAACAGGAAATAACTTCACTTAAAGTTCGTTGATAATTCGTATTGGTTCATAAGCAAGCCATCTCACCCAGTTCCAACATCATCATTAATTTTTTCATTAAAGGAGTCATCTACCTTAACTGGTAAATTTTATAGGCTATTTGGATAACCTACCTTCCCCATTCTTGAACTTAATGGTTGCCAGTAATGTCTTTTTTGCTGATAACATTGTAAAATGAGATTCAGTTATCCACAGCTTTTATCTGTTGGATTTCTCTTTCTGCATGTTAGTTTTTCCATATATCTTTACCTTTACATTTTTTATATGTCTGTCTGTCTGTCTATAGATAGATAGATACACAGATAGGAAGTGTTAACACTTCCTGCCTCCAGATTCCTTGTTGTGGAGCTCTTGCAGCACAGCCAGGCAAATCCAAAGGGCAGGGGCACAGGTTAAGAAGTGCAGAGATATTATGTATGTGCTTTTGCTGGGTGAATGTAGTATGATTGAGAGGTGAGTGTTCAGTATGAGTTTCATCTTGGGCATTAAGTGTTCATGTTATATAATAAATTGATGATTTGTAATGGGGTGATGGTTGGTGTTGAGAATGCAGATGAGAAATCATGACTCATATGTACCTTGAGACTGGGAGAACAGTTGGTTAGTGTTTGTCAATGTGTTTTTTTTGTGTTTCGTTTGTTGGGGGAAGGAGGATCTATATGTATGGGTTGTTGAAGTCCTTATTTGTAGAGGATACATAAGGATTCTTTTTCTAGTCCAAATCAGGTACAGGGACCTTCAGATTTACACAATAGTTCTTCAAAATGGTTTCGTAAATCAAATGATATAATGGAGATTAGGTGTTTCGTTATTGATAAGACAGTACTGAACATCATACCGATAAAAAGTTAAAGTATGAACATACAAAATACTGATATGCATATGGTGTAACGAATTCTCTTAATAGAACAGAAACTAACAAATGTTGAATCTAAGCAGTGTAGTCTTCTCTTCGTGGGATATATACTTTCTCAAATGCATTGACTTGCAAAATAATCTGGTCTTCTTCACATTTAAAATTTGCTTAGGAGAATAACCTCATTCCTCAATAATGATCTTGAGGGTTTTCAGGAAATTTTTGGCAGCAACGTCTTTGGCAAAAGCAACTTCATCAATTGTCTCCATGTTGAGGTAATTGTACCATTTTTTAAGATTTGAAATCCAACCAGCACCTGCTAGAAATGTCTCTGCTGCTCCCTTGTCTGATGGCAAGTCATCATATATACTCTGGGCATTTGCTTGTATCACAAGCATGCTGATAGAGACATTTCCATGAGTTTGGTGTTCTGATCTCTCCATAATCAAACTTCAGGAACACAAGGTCATTCACTGATAAATGTTCTGCTCTTAGCACTCTCCTTGATCTTCTCTGCACTGCCTTAAATAGTCCAGAAAGTAGTTTTACTTAGTCCAAGGGCATGCTTGATATCAACTGTTTTCATAATGTTTGAGTAAATCTATCTTTGCTTCAGTGATGATGGCCTTGTGCTTCTTAGCCCAATTGGTAAAAGGAGAATTAAAAAGCATACTTTGGTGGCATGATGCAAGGGGAGAAACATGTGCTGTATAAAGTATACTTCAGCTCAGAATACTGTAGCTCTCCATGACTATAGACTTTATTCACACTGTGCGTACATGTTCTTCCCGCATGCCACTGGCAGTGCCACACCAACTTACTGAGAGCCCAGTGATTATCATGCATTCCAGGTTCAAGCCCGCATATATTGAGGAAAGGTGTAAATGGACTATACACTATATTTTAAAGATGGCACATATCAAATACATGTAAATCAAGAGGTCCCTCTGCCCTTATGTGTTTAGAGGGAATTTAATTTGTTTATGGCCTTTTTGTTGATGCTTGTGGTGTGAGGAATAAATATTGTGTATGTGTGACATATGTGATACCTATTATGGTTGGAGTTTTATGAGGATGAGTTGTTGGCTACAATGGGTTATGGATGGGTACAGGCTGAATTTATGTCTGTCAAGGGTTAAGAGTAAGATGATTGATTTCTGTAAGGATGCAAAAAATCTGTTTTGAGTGAACCAGCATTCTGATTGCATGATGATGTGTTGCATGTTTGTTGTTACAGTAGACTTCCCATTGAATGGCACTCTAAATACCTTGATGGTGCTGGTTAATGAGTTTTCCTAATGTAAGATAGAATAAAAGCTGACCATTGAAAAATGATGAAAAATAATAGAGGTGCTGTATTTACAAGAGAACAAAAAAATGTTTTATTGCCTTGAAAATGTAATAGAGCTCCTCAATAAATGTATTATATGTGTTCCTGAAAAGTATTATTCTTAGCGAAACTGCTTTTAAAGAAGTCAACTTTACTTTAGATTTAACATTATACATACTTTCCTGAGGAGTATATGTGGACATATTTTTTCACTTTATCTCTTCTATGTGTTGCTTGAATACAATAAATGTTATCATATTGATAGAACAAATTGCTTCACAGTTATCACTAAGACTTTATCTACTGTAATATCACAATAACACATCCGGTTTCAAGTCAGCACTTGAAGATTAGATGAGATCATAGCAGGACTACCCTGCCATTCTTGTTTACTTACGTTAAAACCCAGATGCATGGACAGGATAACGATGTGTGAAACCAACAATGTTTGCATTCATAATTTATTCTGAAAGTTGAGCATTTTAATGTAGGTTTGATACAGGGAGTACCTATTTATCAGTCTGTTAATTTTATGACTTATTGAAAAGTGTGGGGTGAACATTGAAGTTAATAGTTTTGCAGCACTGCACAGTGTAATGAAAATCTTGGGAAACTGTTATGCAACAGTTTCTGAGTTTCAGTATGGTAATCACAAGAGAAAATCTGTCTACAATGTGTGTAGGGCATTTTAGTTTTTACAAATCAAAACAAAGTGTGTAATTATCTTTCTGTACTCTATGGAGAGAGAGTTTATAAGTGATTCATATATGAAGATTATGTTTCTAATGCATTTGTTAGTGAGAATAGTGGGTTGGGAGAAGAATACAGAATATATCCTAATTGGTTTAGTGTTAAAACAGGTGTGGAGGGAAGGTAAAGAACATAACTGTATTATACAGCTATCCTTTTGTGGGATTTCATAGTTTGGGGATTTCATCCGTACAGGGAAGAATTGAATGGTGTTGTTTTAGGTTTTCTAGTTAAATGAGTCATGTATGAACTATGCTTCAGTAGTATTAGAGTTCTTTGATGTGTTTTTGAGGTCATCTTCACATTAGAGGACTTGCACTGTGATTGCAGGTGTTGAGAGGCCTTGTATAAAGAGGTTGAAGAGTGTTAGAGGGAGGATAAAAAGCTGCTTCCTTAGGGATTCCATTGTAGAGCTTAAGGATGTTGGAGGTGAAGCCCTTTGTAAATGATTCTAGCTTGGCAACCAGCTGTGAAATTTGCTTTTTGTTTTATAAGGTAGTAATAAGCATCTTTAGTATGAAGGTGTCAGGGAATGGTGTTGAGTGCCAAGTTGGGATCTGTTGCCATGTGTACCATTTTGGATAGTGGTTGATTGGTTGAATCTGTCCAGGATATGTTGTGCGATGTTTGCATGGAATGTGGTAGTTGAGTGATTGGGATATTGGGATATTTTGGTGGACTCGGTATATCAGTACAGATGCAAATTTACAGAACAGTACTGTGATTTTAATGAGTTGACTTTGTTACTGAGAACTGTTGTGATAGATAAAGTGTTCTAAGGTATAAAGAGTAAAGAGAAAGTTTGGTGTTAATAAAGAATAGCGATAAAAACGTAGATTTTAAGAGTCTTGATAGATTTTCTAGAACTTTTAAATGGTTTACATTTACATAGAATGTCATGGGTCTTTTTGAGAATATGGAAAATATTACCCAAACTTTGGAGTTGCAGTGTGTATGAACTGTTGAAATTGCATTTTGGATATTGTTGTGCCATTCTTTTCTGTTGGAATACATGTGAATGACATAGTGTATATAGCTGATTGATTATTTTATAGTGCACTTTATCCTCCATTTATAAGGCTGACAGAATTTCTCCTATTAGTGATTTGTTAAATTTTTCACCTTTCGCAGTTGTGGTTCTTTTTAGATTTTATGTTTTTATGGATGAAGGACTACTCTTTAATGCACTGTCTCAGATTCTGCAAAAAGTTTTCTCTCCATCTTCTTTTGGTGAAAAATATTTATAATTTGATTTAGGATGGCTGGCTTCTGCCAAGAATTCTTTAAGAGTGAAGTCACTTGATGTATATATGCATATTTTCATAAGTCTGGTGTTGATTTTTTCCTATTCTATGAAATGTTGATAGTTATAAAAGTTTTGACAATGAACTTCATATTATCTCCATGTTCAATCTGGAATATTCTTGAAATGAGGCTAATTATTTTTTGTAAAGGATTTGGCATTAATATATAAGTTTGGCTATAATTCCATTAGGGTAACATCCAGTCTTAATTAAAAGGATTTGAAGCACGGATTTTACCTATTCGTTGGAAATCACTTCGAGGTTCTGGGAAATTTTTTTCTCTAAAGTTGACTTTCATGGGTTCTGTGTGTTCATAATGCACATCCACTTCTGTCTCCTGGTATGTCTTAACTTCTGGCACTGCTACTACCCATGGTTGGACGTAACTACCACTTTCTGAGGAGTTACATTGATGAACATGTGATGTTAGTGGTCCTGGATTTGAGTGAAGGGTTGAAAAGCTGTGAGAGTAGCAGCATTCTCCAAGGTAGTTTGCTTCTTCTTTTGCCTTTTTAGCACGTTGAGTGCAAACCACACCTACTATAATGGATATGATTATAACTATAATGACAAATGTTGCTGATGCAATGATTGGTATTGGTACTGGTGTGCAGTTTTCATAGTGATAATTCTCAGCATTTGTATAGACTGCAATATCTTCAAATCTTTGACACCAAAATTTTTCTGTTACTGCATGATATGTTGCTTGATCATGATGGTCACTCTTGTTTGAGATGCCAAGGAGATGTTGGAAGGTGTGTTTGATGTTGCAGTTACAAACAATGTTTAACTTGTTGTTGAGAACTTGGCGCTCATGGCGTAGATATCTTCTGTTAGTGACAAGTGATCTCTCCTCTGCTTTTACAACTGTATTGTTAAGGAACACTATGTTTGCTCCAAGTGCATTTTCATATGGCCTTATTCCCAGAAGTGCTTCTGATCCCATATGTGAAACATAGTTATTAGCAAACAACACCTGTTGAAAGATGAATGTTTATAATAAATAATATGATAGATATAAAAATGATAATATAATATAATGATGATAATAATATGATATAGTAAATAATATATGAATTGAATAATAGTATGATATTTGTATTTAGTTGATGGTTAATTGCCAAGCACATTTTCAAATGTAGCACATTTTCTGAGCGTAATAAAGTCTCTAGAATTTGGTTTAAGCTTGGAGAACATGAAAAAGAACATTTCCGAAAGGTAAATGAAAGCCAGGTTTTGAATTTTAGAAAGAAACTTGGAGTGTGTTATTTTAAGTGAATGGCAGATAGTGAAAATGACATAATATCTGATATTCTTAATTCCTCTCATGCTGGATGGATGAAAATGCATGCAGTCAAGTATAATTCATATTTATCCTCCATTTATGTGCATTGTATCAAAATAGACATAGCCATTTACACTAATAGATTACTGTATTATTTGCTTTGCTCATTCAGTTCAGTCAGTCAGGTAAGAATCACATCTCCAATGACATTCAAATACAGAACACCAGCACTATACATGATCAGCAGTCATTCCTATGGCAGCATCTCATCAAGTATCTCCAATATTTGAAATCCATAACATCCCCAGAGGGATATTTACGTGAGCCAAGAGATGCATCCCAAGGGATATTTACACAGTGAGTTTCTCACCTATATTTTAAGACTGTGCTATTGCTGGTGGTAGTAGAGATGACCTTGCACAGTAATTTTTCCCCACAGTCATTCAGGCTTCGGCCATACCAATGAGGACATTTTGAAGAATTTTCTAGTTAGGAAATTGAGTAGCTTTTAGCTAGATTATTGGACTACATTTATTATGATCTGTCTTCAGACTGTGTGGATTGAAAGTTGCATTGAAAGTTGAGTAAGATGAGGCAAGAAAAAGTTTTTTCTAGCAAAAGTAAAGGCATTGTTGCCAGTGTCTGTTTGATCTTGACAACACTGCATCTGACGGGGACGTCTGGTAATTTTACAAACTTTTTTGGTTTTGCTGATATAAAAAAGATATCAGTGAATCACGTTGATTATAGCAAGAAAAATGTATTATATATGAAGAAATATAATAATAATCAAGATGTTTTTTTAGTATTGGTGAAACAAAATGTATAACAGATGCAGTAAAAACTCACTTGACACTCAGACCTTTCATTAAAATTTTTTAGTGCATTGCCCTGAATCATATACAAGACTGCTATGCATTGTTAGGGTGAAAGTACACGACAAAATATAATTCTGAAGTGATTTTTTTTTTCACTTGTATGAATATCTGAGGCAGGTTTGGATGGTATTGCAGTAGAATTTATAAAAAAAAGGGGATGATTGCATTGTTGATTGGTTGGTAAGGATATTCAGTGTATGTATAGTTCATGATGAAGTGCCTGAGGATTGGCAGAATGCATGTATAATGCCATTGTACAAAGGCAAAGGGGATAAAGGTGAATGTTCAAATTACAGAGTTATAGATTTGTTGAGTATTCCTGGGAAATTATATGGGTAGGTATTGATTGAGATGTACAGAGCATCAGATAGGAGAAGAGTAGTGTGGTCTCAGAAGTGGTAGGGGATGTGTGGATCAGGTTTTTAATTTGAAGAATGAAAGTGAGAAATACCTAGAAAAACAGATGGATTTGTATGTAGCATTTATGGATCTGGAGAAAGCATATGATAGGGTTGATAGAGATGCTTTGTGGAAGGTATTAAGAGCATATGGTATGGAAGGTAAGTTGCTAGAAGCAATGAAAAGCTTTTATCAAGGATGTAAGGCATGTGTACAAGTAGGAAGAGAGGAAAGTGGATGTTGGTTTGCGGTAGGGGTCCGTGATGTCTCCATGGTTGTTTAATTTGTTTATGGATGGGGTAGTTAGGGAGGTGAATGCAAGAGTTTTGGAGAGACGGGCAAGTATGCAGTCTGTTGTCAATGAGAGGGCTTGGGAAGTGAGTCAGTTGTTGTTCACTGATGATACAGTGCTGGTGGCTGATTTGGATGATAAACTGCAGAAGTTGGTGACAGAGTTTGGTAAAGTGTGTGAAAGAAGGAAGCTGAGAGTGAATGTGAATAAGCGCAAGGTTATTAGCATCAGTAGGGTTGAGGGACACGTTAATTGGGAGGTAAGTTTGAATAGAGAAAAACTGGAGGAAGTGAAGTGTTTTAGATATCTGGGAGTGTTTTTTTTTTTTTTGACAGGAATGGATAAAGGCAGCAAGTATGTATATATATGTATATGTCTGTGTATGTATATATATGTATATTTTGAAATATATATATGTGCGTGTATGGGTGTTTATGTCTATACATGTGTATGTGGGTGGGTTGGGCCATTCTTCATCTGTTTCCTTGCGCTACCTCACCAGTGTGGGAGACAGCGATTAAGTATAATAAAAAGTATAAGATAGAATTTGAATATCTGAAATTGTAAACTTAGATACAATTTTTTGACATGATGAACATGAATTTTGAGTGATGGAAAAGGAAATTTAGTGAGACATTAAGCTGCGAGAAACAGTAAGAAGTTTTTATCAAGGGTTTAAGGCATGTTTATGAATAGGTAGAGAGGAGAGTGATTGGTTTCCAGTGAAGGTCAGTTTCTGGCAGGAGTGTTTGACATCTGTATGGTTGTTTAATTTGTTTATGGATGAGGTGATAATGGAGGTAAATGGAAGAGTTTTGGAGAGGGGTGAGTACACAGTCTGTTGGGGATGAGAGGGCCTAGAAGATAGTCAGTTGTTGTTCACAAATGATACAGCACTGGTGACTGATTCGAGTGAGGAACTGCAGAAGTTGGTGACTGAGTTTGGAAAAGTGTGAGAGGAGAAAGTTGAAAGTGAATGTGAATAGTGTAAGGTTATTGGGTTCAGTAGGGTTGAGGGACAGGTTAGGTGGGATTTAGGTTCGAATGGAGAAAATTGGAGGAAGTGAAGTGTTTTAGATATCTGGGAGTGAACTTGGCAGCAAATGGAACCACGAAAGCAGAAGTGAGTCATAGCACAGGGGAGGGGTGAAGGGTCTCAGACCAAAGAAGAATGTGTGGAAAGAGAGAATGTCATCTTGGAGAACAAAAATGGTTATGTTTGAAGGAATAGTTGTTCTAACAGCATTATATGGTTGCAAGGCATGGGCTATAGATAGGGTTGTGTGGAGGAAGGTGGATGTGCTGGGATTGAAATGTTTGAGGACAAACGTGGTGTGAGGTGGTTTAATCAAGTAAGTAATGAAAGGGTAAGAGATGTGTGGTAATAGACAGAGTGTAGTTGAAAGAGAAGAAAAGGGTGTGTTGAAATGGTTTAGACGTATGGAGAGAATGAGTGAGGTGGCGCTAGGAAACAGATGAAGAATGGCCCATCCACTCATATACTCATATACATACATAAACGGCCATTTATTTATTCATTATACTTGATTGCTGTTTCCCTTGTCATCAGGGTAGTGCCAATAAACAGGCAAAGAATGGCCCATCCACTCATATACACGTATATATACATAAATGCCCATACATGCACATATAATTATATACAAATATCAGCATATACATAC
>JAUUDZ010418245.1:0-14542 GCA_032361705.1 Panulirus versicolor | reverse complement strand
GAGCGAACCAACAGCACCTTATCATACTGCACCATAATGTTGCCAACAACAGTCAATATCTACAGACAAAGTTCTCGGCGTTGCAAGTCTATTGTACTTTGTACTTCGTCTAGACTGAGTATAGAAGAAAAAGGTAAAAGTAGGTCGAACAGGTTATTAATGAGTGGAACTTTTGCTTTTTTTTTTTCACTCTATAGATAGCTACCTGATCCAGGACCCAGCTTCCAAACATAGACCGTCAGTTGACATGGAAGAACGTGTCATCATACGCCAAAGACCCATGTCAGGTTTTTATTTGGCGAATCTAAAAACAACATAAACTGGGAGGAAATGACTCGTTATCCCTCTGAAGCAGGTAATTTTTTTTTTTCATGGTGTGGATTCATGTACATTCCTAATCGTTGCTCATGGGAAATGAATTCACTGGTGTTGATAATAGTCCATTCCCTGGTGTTGATCATGGTACATTTCCCGGTGTATACCATGGTGCATACATTCCCTGGTGTTGATCATGGTACATTTCCCGGTGCACACCATGGTGCATATATTCCCTGGTGATGATCATGGTATATTTCCCGGTGTACACCATGGTGCATACATTCCTTGGTGTTGATAATGGATCATTCCCTGGTGTTGATCATGGATTATTCCCTAATGCTGATCATGGATTATTCCCTGGTGTTCATCATGGATCATTCCTTGGTATTAATCATGAGTACAGTCCTTGGTGTGGATCATGGGACATTCTCTGGTGATAATTAAGATACATTCCCAGGTGTGGATAACGGTACATACATCTAGTTTTCATCATGTTTCATTCCTTGTTATTGATTACGGTACGTACATTTTGCTTGGTGTTGATCATAGAACATTTCCTGGTGTGGATAATGGGACATACAATCACTGGTGTGAATAATGGCATATTCCCTAGTGATTATCATGGTATATTTCCTGGTGTTGATTATGGTACAATATCTGGTGTCAATCATGACAAATTCCCTAGTTTGGATCATGATATATTCCATGGTGTTGTTCATGGCACATGCATTCACAGGTGTTGATCATGGTTCCTTCTCTGTTGTTGATTATGATACATTCCCTTGTGTTGAACATGGTACATTTTTCGGTGTGTAACATGGTACATTCCTTAGTGCTGATCATAGTACATTCCCTAGTGTTGATCATGATACATTCCCTGGTATTGATCATGGTACATCCCCTAGTGAAAATCATGGCACATTTCCGGGTGATGTTCATGGCACAGTCCCTGGTAATGATTATGGTATATTCCCACATGTTCATAATGTTACATTTACTGGTGTCAATCAGTCCCTAGTATTGATCACGCTACATTGCCTGGTGTTGATCATGGTACATTTCATGATGTTGATTATGGTACATATATTCACTGATGTGGATCATAGTACATTTCCTTGTGTTAATCACGGTATATTCCATAGCGAGGATCATGATACATACATGTCATGTTGTTGATCATAGTATATTTCCTTGTTTTCATTATGGTACATATATACTCTGGTTTGGATCATGGTATATTCCCTACTGTTAATCATGGTTCATTCCCTGGTGTTCATCATGGTACATTCCTTGGTGATGATTATGGTACATTCCCTGGGGTTGATCATAATACTTCTTGGTGTTCATCATGGTACATTCCCTGGTGTGGATCATGGTACATTCCCTGGTGTTGATCATGGTACATTCCCTGGTGGTGATCATAATACATTCCCTGGTGTTGATTATGCTACATTGCCTGGAGTTGATCATGATACATTTCATGGTGCTGCTCATGGTACATTCCCTAGTGTGAATCTTGGTACATTTCTTGGTGTTGATTATGGTACATTTCCTGGTGTTGATTATGGTGTTTTCCTGGTGTTGATCATGGTACATTGCCTGGTGTTGATCATGATACATTCCCTGGTGTTGATCATAGTACATTCCCTAGTGTTGATCATTGTACATTCCCTGGTGTTGATCATGGTACACTTCCTGGTGTTGATCATGGTACATTCCCTGGTGTTGATCATGGTACATTTCCTGGTGTTGATCGTGGTAGATTCCCTGGTGTTGATCATGGTACATTGCCTGGTGTTGATCATGGTACATTGCTTGGTGTTGATCATGGTACATTGCCTGGTGTTGATTATGGTACATTGCCTGGTGTTGATCATGTTACATTTCCTGGTGTTGATCATGGTGCATTGCCTGGTGTTGATCATGTTACAATGCCTGGTGTTGATCATGGTACATTGCCTGGTGTTGATCATGGTACATTGCCTGGTGTTGATCATGGTACAATGCTTGGTGTTGATCATGGTACTTTGCCTGGTGTTGATCATGGTACACTGCCTGGTGTTGATCATGGTATATTGTATTGTTGTCACGTCAGCTGTATCTTTGTTTTCTTCGTAAATGTGCATCCCGGGTTCGTATGTAGTATTTCTTTTTCTGTTGTTAATATTTCCTCTTTCAACGGTTTTCCCTCCCCCAACACCTGCCTCCTTCACCTTCTGTCTGTTGCTTTCTTATTCTTCTTCGCATTCATCATTCTACTTCCTTCCCTACTTTTTCTTCTTTCCTTGCTTTCTTATCCTCATTGTCTTTCTTCGTTCTCCCTAACACTTGATTTCATTTCTATTCATCTTATTCATTTGTTCTCTATTTTCTGCTTTTACTATTTCTTTGTACTTTTCTTTTTTGCTTCCATTCCTTCATTTTGATTTTTATACTTTATCATATTTTCTTATGCTTCATCTTAAGCCATCTATTTTATCAATTCATTTTTCCTGACCCACTCTACTTCGCTGTATTCCTTCTATATCAACTATATCTTCGTCTTGTTCTTTCCCTCTTCCTCACCATCATCATCACCTTCCTATATGCACACTAATTCCCCTTTTAGAATGCTCACTAATATTCTAGCTTCCCTCGCAACGACGAACCTCCGAGTATAGATCTCTATAATTCACCAGGAATCCTCCTGGGTTGATCAAATCATCAAATATTCCGTAAATGGTCATCAGTATTCATCACCAACAGCGCCTGGGCTCTCGATATGTTCTTCACATCAAAGATTCATGGACCAATTAGCAGGAACGAATACCTCAAAGGGTCTGGTTTGGGACGCACCAGTACCCAGCACCCGCTGGTGTGGGTGTGTTTAGTGGGGGAGATTTATCATATATATATATATATATATATATATATATATATATATATATATACTTTATCATACTTTTTTATTCTGCTTTGTCGCTGTCTCCCGCGTTTGCGAGGTAGCGCAAGGAAACAGACGAAAGAAATGGCCCAACCCACCCCCATACACATGTATATACATTCACGTCCACACACGCAAATATACATACCTATACATCTCAATGTACACATATGTACACAGACATATACATATATACACATGTACATAATTCATACTGTTTGCCTTTATTTATTCCCATCACCACCTCGCCACACATGGAATAACATCCCCCTTCCCCCCTCATGTGTGTGAGGTAGCGCTAGGAAAAGACAACAAAGTCCCCATTCGTTCACACTCAGTCTCTAGCTGTCATGTAATAATTTGCCTCATACTTTGATAAAAAAAAAAAGCTAACTAGGAATATAATTTTTGCAATCTAAAATAAACACCTTCAAAATTTACATTTGGTTAATACCCTCATGTCCTAGACTTTTTCCTTTAAGTTTAATCATTTTTCAGTACTTCTTTCATCAACCTACAATAGCCATAAATATCAATGAGCAAACTTTAGCTAATCAAACATCAAGAGAAGCCTGCAGGATTTTTCCTCAATCTCAAGTGTCTGTTTCTGATGCAACCTCTCTGGAGGGAAAAAAGCAAACAAGATGAAAATATTCCACTAAAACAAAAAATATACACAAAAAATAAAGTAAAAAAGTACTTACATTATAAGAAACAGGTTCACCTCCTTTGGGTTTCCAATACAGGGTAGGGAACCCTCTTACATTGAAAGACGGAGGTACATCATTGGCAGTAGCATCCATTTTTACAATATCTACGTCTTCATCTTTCATCTGTAATTTGAATATTTATATAAATCTTTGGATTATTAAACCTATTACATGATGCACGTCAGGTATATATAGCTTATCTTCACTCAAACATACCTTCCTGAAAATTCCTCAAAACAAAATTCTTAATCTTTAACTTTATAAACATTGCTTTATTGTGCGAGTCCAAGTTTACACAACTCGCACAATATAATTTCACAGCAAAGCAAATTATTCCTCTACCACCTCCATCTAAAATACTAGTCAATGTTCTCCCACCTATTTCAACTATTGGCTCTTACACCAAGTATTTTCTAAATACTATGCATTTTACCCAATCTCACCATCCGACAAAACTACATTTTCTAGTAACTTATCCCATCTATATACATTGTTCAACTTATTCCCAGTGCTAATCATACTACAATCTACCCATGTCTGACTTGCTCATTTTCCATCTTGCTTATCCAGAAGAAGGTAGGAATGAATAAAAAAACATGGAAATCTCCCTAGATATTTCCTTTGCAACAAAACTTCAGCTTTCCCATGATTACCCAAATCAAATTGAACTTGCATACTCATCTATAGTTTCTAAATCATTTAAACTTAACACCATCATCTCTTCTTTCTGAAAATGAAAATCAAAGGACAGCTATTTGTCTCAACTTAAAAAATCAGGTGTAATCTTACACCTTATCAGAAATGTCAAGGTGTGTACACCTCTGGCTTACCAAATCTTGTTTTAAAATCATAGTACATTGTACCCAAGAAAGCTGTCACAAAGAGCACAGGAAGTACTTTGCACTTCTGACCATTTCCTTGGCAAAAATGTCTTCGCTCCTCGAAATGGCACATCAGGAGACTCACGCTCTCATAATCCTTGAGATGATGCACAAACTCGCACTTTACCAGTATCAGACCAAAAAACCAACGAGCCTAAGAGGGAAAAATCCTCACTTGGCCCCCTTCTCTTTCCTTCTTTTGGAAAAGTAAAAACTGAAGAGGAGGATCTCCAGTCCCCACTCCCTCCCCTTTTAGTTGCCTTTTGCAACATGCAGGGAATACGTGCAAAATATTCTTTCTCCCCAATCCCCATGTTTAACATAGAACTAACAAAAAAGGTATATAGGAGAGCAATAACACTGGCATCAAAATTAAGAATGCAAAGCTGGAGGCTTTAAATTTTCCCATCTTCAAAGAGAAGAGTGGAGAGTGACATGATCAAAACCTTCAAGCATTTAAAAGAAATGGACTATGTGGACAGTGAACAGATATTCAAGATTTAGGAATAGAGCAGCCACAGGATATAACATGAAATCAAGAAATTTGTTAAAAATGATGTAAAGAAATGCTTATATAGTTGTGGCTGAAAAACATACAATGCAGACAACATACAAAAACAAGATGTTGCATGATAGAGTATGTTCAAGAGAAGGGACCACACATGTAAACTCCATTGTACTGTGAAAAATATGTAATTACAAAGAAAAGCATAAAGTAAATAGATCAAAAACTGAAGAAATGTAATGAGAAGTTAGCATATGAGCACAGAAGAGAACCCTAACAAACACTGCTGCTGACGGGGAAACATTTCAACAACACTTACAGACATGGAATAGCTGGAATTGATGCCAGACATTAAGGAATGGTAAGCTTTTAGATTAGATCCTGATGCTACACACCATCCTATACTTGCAAAAATCTGAAGTTCCTGTTAACTAGTCTTCTAACCTTCACTTAACATGACAAACAGCACCATACTACATTATCTGATAAATGTTAAAATCTTAATGCAATAACATACCTTTTCACCAAGTTCATCAAATGTGGGAGCCAACTTCTTACAGTGTCCACACCAGGGTGCATAGAATTCTACAAGTACATCCTTTTCAGAATTTGCTACAACTTCATCAAAATTCTTGGCAACAGCAACAGTGACTGGGCCATCCTGTTCAGGAATTGGCTCCGACTTGAGGTAAGGCTCTAGTTCACCAGCTTTGAGCTTGGTAAGGAAGGCTTCGAAAGTATCCATCCTGCAAACAAAATCATTATTCTTTACAATGTTAAAAGGTATTCTCAAGTCATACCAACACCATTACAATAAACAACTCTAAACAAGATATCTATCTCAGTAAATAACAGCATTATGATGCTAATTCCCTCTTACGAGCTTCTTACAATTACAAATACACAAAAGTATTACAATGCTTTATCCTTTTTACACTACAGGCAAAATATATCAAATTTCTCAAATCCATACATCATAACATGGATTTTCATTTTCATGAAGACTTCAAAGTCAAATTTACAGTTAACTGTGGGGAAACATTTCTGGGTAAGCCATTATTATATAACCCAAGGACTCCTTATCCAGGGGCTCCAAGGATAAAGTACACTGTAGCAGGGAGAGGATGGACTCCACCGAAACGAATTCTTTAACGAGACTGTACTCTCATCAACCGACTATGATAAAGCCCTGCCAAAGGTTAATTTATTCTGGCATAATCTCAAGCTGGAGGATCTCGGCCTAAACCACTTTTTGATGTGAACATTTTCTCTAAGAATGCTGTAAATATTCTAATGTATATAAGTCAATCTACAACAGTATAAAGAGGTAATAAGTACAGCACCATATCTAGGAGTGTTTACTACATACAAATAGATAGGAATCCCAAACATGACAACCATCAATTAACATGAGGCTACCCCAAAATACAAACCTCCCTCATAATGTATCCACAAACCTAGCTGACAAACGCATCATACTTAAAAATCCTTTCATACAAGAAAGCAGATACCGTCACGAGAATTAATCCCAATCACACCACCACACAGGACAAACCTGGTAAAGCTGTCTTTATAACTAAAATACTGCATCCTTTTAAGATATTCAATCATTAGAAAAACCAAATCAAATAAAATTGCATTAATAAAAAAAGAAATTGTGAAGCATGTGGATGATACCAGCATCTGCAGAGGAAAAGATAGCATGTCTGAAGTCTGTAGATCCAAAAAAGTTCTATGGAGGATTCCAGGTTCTTCAATGTCAATGAAAATAAGAGGATGGAAGAACTGGAAAGTGAAGTAACCGAGAACATTGTGATGCATGCGGCATATTAAGGAATGACGAAGTGCAGTAGTAAGCATAGTCTGCTTAAGAGTAGACGTGTGGTAAAAAGGTTCAGGTATATGGAAAGGACGAGTGAGGACAATCTACGTGATCAGTGCCACAAGTAGGGAGGGTATGAGGTGGGAAACTAAATTCACGAAATAATGGAGAGGCGGCAGCTTCAGGGATACAAAGGCCTAAATATAATTAGGCGTGCACTGTATGAAATGAACTGGATCAATATTGTACATCGTGCGAAATATGGTCTCAAAGGGGTGAACTTCAGCACAGTTAGGTAATTCATGCAGCAGTTTGTGGAGGTTTGACTAAGTTGTAGTCTATAGTTCAAGATATAACAGGCTGTGTGCAAGCTATTGCTTGCTTATTCCTAATACTACTCCAACACAGGACAGTAATATCTGTGAAAATTAAACTATTACTTTTGTGCAGTTTTATGCTCTTACATATTCATATTTCCAATTAACACTGCATTCCTGCTAAACTCTCCAGTTCGGATAAGCACTATTCATAACTTTATATGACTTTTCAAGATCAACACAGAAATAATAAGGTTATAAGTATAAAGCCAAAATGTTAAATAGCATCAACAGTGAAAATCAAGGCAAAGTTAAAATGTGAAATGTTTTCCAATAGAATAATTCTTTTCATACCTGCCAAACCCATGGTCCCCTATCCACAACCAGACGCCACAGACCTTTCTAGGGTTTCCACCAGCTGCTTCATATGCCCTGGTTCAGTCCACTGACAGCACATCACCCCCTATAGCCAAATCACTCCATTTCACAATCCCAGGTATGCCTTTCGCCCTTCTGAGTGTTCAGGCCCCAAGCACTTTCCCTTTCCTCTTCAGACATATGTATGCTCTTTGTCAGCCTCTCCACACATTCTCTCCATATGCCTAAACAATTTCATTGCACCCTCTTCATCTCTCTCAATCATTCTTTTCAATCACTACATCTAACTCTTACCCTTTTAAGACAAGCCTCTTCACCACATATTGTCTTTAAACTTTCAATTTTTTTGGACATCCACCCTCCTCCACACATTCTCACATACAGCCCATTCTCTGCATCCATGCAATATCACTTGGACTACTAAACCTTCAAAAATTAAAATCTTCACCCTCCCTGATAATGACCTCTTTCCACACATTCCTGAATGCTCCTGGAGCCTTCACCCAACCTGACAATCTGCTTCCATGGTTCCATTTGCTGCATTGTCTAGTCCCAAGTATCTAAAAATAATAAATCTGCACAACACATCCAGCTAATATTTACCTGTAAGGTCAGCAAAAACTAATATAAAACTTTATTGGATAAACAAATACTCACGAGAAATCCTCCTTCATAATGAATTTTTCAGACTTTACATTTCTAGCGCAGATTACAGGCTTGTCTCCAGCAACAAAATCTATGCCAAACTCGTTTAACTCATGCTGGAAGTCATCCTTATTGGCTATGGCAAAGTTGAATTCTGCAAAGTTCCTTGCTACCTGTGAATGCAAAAAATTTCATGACAATGATGGTTTAACATATCTATGCATACAGAAAAAACAGATGCACATGTTAAAAATGTCTTGAAAAATGTAACAGTAATTTGCTAAACTACAAGTTCATCAATCTTGTACCTTCAAAATGCGATTACGCCAGTAGTTGGTGCCTTTTGTGTTCTTCACATAATCTACGCTGTAATAACCAACTACAAGAGGTGGAAGAAAGTCCTGGACAGTATCTTGAGTGCGATGACCCACCAAGCCATGGCTGTAAGGATGAAATTCTTTTATTATCTAGGAGTCCTTGTTTCTTATCCAGTACCGTTTGTGGGTCAAATAATTTTTCCACAAATATTACATGGCCCTCATGCCTAGGTTCAATGCATTCAGTTAATAATCCATTAAATCTATTAATGATTAGGGAATACCTATATCGTATATATAAATTCAAATTTAAGCTGGTCATGCATCCTAATGGGGGTAATGAAGCATTTCTACCGGGACATATGCTTTGGAAAAGAAAATAATATCGAGCTACAATCTTCCAACGTGCATAAACCCATCCTGTAACTAAAACATGTTCTTGGAACATACACAACTTATGTAGACTACCAAAAGTTGCCCATCTAAGATGGGCAGTTTTTGATATCAAAGCATCGCTTTATATTTCAACAAAAATCTAACAAAGCACCACAAGTTAATGCTGCAATGGTTACACAAAACCAGTTGATAAAATCAGTATTAATGGCACTCATCACCCTGTTAATAATCATGCATTTCCTCACCCTATCATGTCAATAATTATGCAATTAAGTATAAAAGCTGACATACAATTGTAATACAACCATTCTTCACAATTCTGCAACACCACATGACTGTTCTTCACAAACCAGTCTCTGCTGGCACTAACTTGAAGCCAAAACACTGAGGCAGGTCACTTACAATAAAGAGGAATGACTATGATAATGGTACTACAAATCGTAACAGATGACTGCTAAAGGTACGGCAAAGAAAAAATATTTCACATTTAAAATAATCATTTTGCACTTGCACATATAACATTCTTTTGGGTAAAATGTAATGATCAAATACAATCAACCTTGCCTCTTGCAAGACAGTATTAACATGATTTATACCTTTATCCTTTACAATCCATCTGTTACACCTATTACTAGATTTTTCCCAAAATGAATATAATGTTTAAGATTGTCTCAAAAGTAGAGCTTTGACCGCCAACGATCTTCCTCAACAGTTCCACACGCCAATATCAAAATTTCTATTCATAACAAAGTTCCTAAGTTTCTACTTACAAATTTTCCTTTACAAAGGCCTCAATTGAAGATCTGTCATTAGGTCCTTCATAGACAACAGATGATGGTTCAAATTTGTTCTCAAGATGTTTTGGTCTGAAAAGCACAACAACATTATTGTGTCCATATTTCTCGTTCACCTCTGCTTTCACGGAGTGAGCAAAACGAACAGATTCACGAAGTTTATCTGCTGCCTTGAGGAATGCATCTGAAATTAAAAATGAAAATGTGACAATGCTATAATACAATTACATGCAACAGGGGAAACGAACTTGTGGAAAAAAAATAATTCATTTGATTAAACTGTACCGTATATAGTCATCATATATAAACTATCAGCTGTGGAACCACAAATTCATTGCAGTACAAGTTTTTTCATTCAAAACTCTGAATTACCATTTAGAATAAAAGCCTGCAACTGCAAAATTCAAAGTTCAAATATATTCTTACCTTTAAGTTTAGAATCTTCCCCAAAGTACACAACACTAACTTCAGGAGCGGCAAGGAAGGCCTCAGCCACCTCAATGGATGTCAGTTCCTTTGATGCTGGGCCAACTTGTGATTTCATGTACTTGACAATGCCATCTGCAGAAGAAATGCCATGTTTATAAATCTAGATTTAAGTACTATTTTGGAAGGTCTTTCATCCAACTTTCTGAGATGCAGCTAACCCTCCCTGTGCTATTCCTAAAAGAAAAATTCTCAGTTACCCAAGAACATGCTCAATCTACACAAACCTGTCTCTCCTATCTGTAAGCTTACCACTTTCTGCTCAGAGGTAATAATTCTATACTTTGAGGAAATGAAAAAAAAATGTCAAGCACTGCAATTTGGCCTCTAAACCCACAATGCACCATACAAAAATATTCTAATCAAGATTATATAAAAATGTATATCAAAAGAATTTCATATCTTTTATTCAAAATTATACGTAGATTAATACCATCAGCCCAACATTTTCTAAAACTTGCATGAAAAATTCTCAAACTTACTGGCTTCTCGAGGCCCATTGTAGTCTGTGGAGAGTTCTCCACCCCTGAAAATTTTTAATGTGGGGTACCCAGACACTCCATATTTCCCACAGGAGTCTTTCCCATCTTCTGTGCAATCAACCTAGAAAGAAAAGGCATATCAATACTATCAACTATGGCAACAACTAGTTTTCACAATTATCCAGCCAATCCAATTACCAAACAGTTGGCTAACCAAATCATGCACTCCTTACTTGCCTTGCACAGGACAAATTTTTCATTCCAAAATATAGAATTGCAGTTCAACACATGATTATCAAAAAATACATTCAACCCTAGAGACTACATCCAACCTGTTTCTACAAAAGGAGTTAAAATTCCCTGTGCTCCTGTCTTGTGCAGCATTACAGATTTTGTTCTTAAAAAAAATACTAAAAATAATGAGGAAGAAACGAAATGCTTCAAATTAATTTCATCAAAATAAAACATGAGTGCACAAAAATCTTAACTCAAAATTCCATAGCACAGAATAGAGGATTCCAAGATATACAAATAATTTTTTCAATAAAAATGAAAAGTTTTCATCCTAAAGTTAAATGACTTCACATAACTCAAAAGTCATACTTTATCATCTGAAACATTTCTGGCCCTATAAATTTACTTAAATGTTCTGTATATCCTGCAATCCACTAATGGTACCTCGAACTATACTATAATACCCCTCGAACCAACCTACATGGTCAACCAATCTCCAACTTTCTCAAGTCGGCCTTCTATCTCTGTTCTAACTACAAGTGTAAGTTATCAGTCCACTCAATCTTCTAATTTTTACCCTGAAAACCCTCATCCATATCAGAATCAAAACAGGTACAGTACTTCCTAAGGTCTTCAACACTAATCCCTAATCAACTGGGATTCAAGGACAATTCCATTACCTGACAACCACCTGAGAGATCTAAACAGTCATAGGCAACGTATTTCTCCATCAAAAATATTCCACTCTGATAAACCTCTTCAACAGAAGCCTCTCCTTTTAACTCCCAACATTCCACCCCATACATGTCAATGCAACTTACAGTCCAATTCTAACACTAAGTTATGAGCATCATCTGCATGTGACATAACTTTCATTCTTTTCCACTTAAGTCAAACAATATTGTCAATACACCTTTATAACTAGTTCACCATATCAACGATACATTATCACATCTTAATACAACCATAAAACAAGTGTCCTTCCAATGAACCATCGCATGCCTTTCTGAAATCCATAAATACTGTTTATAATTCATCTGAAGCTATCTGCACAAGTGAAAAAATCTGGTCTGCACACCTTTATCCTTCAGGAACATCTTTATCTTCAACAATAGGGTTCAGTATTCCTTTTTACAAATTGTAATCCTACCATACCCCTTGCTAACTATGCCAAGCAGGCATTCCTTAAATTCTGAATTATTTTCACTCCATTTTATACATCTCAATTAGTACTAACTTTGTTAACAAAAAATAGACCCCTTTTTCATGCTGCTGCATCATCCAAATCTATCAGGGATTCATTCGGACTCCAATTTGTATATAACAATTTTTCCAATTTTGGAAGCACAATTGTCCTTTCAACATGTCTTATCCTCAAACATTTTCTGCCTTCTTCCCACCTCCTCCCTTCATCCTTAATCCATTCAAAATAGCTCTCATCACCATTCCTCTTTTGCCATACGCAATTTTCCAGACCCATCTGGTACACCTCTTGCTTTCCTAAACCCTACTCTCCAGCTCATATTTCACAAATCATTCTTCATTCAAGATCCCTATTTGCATTTCTGTAATTCACATTCCCCATATTAGTTTTATATCTAAGGACTTTTCTACACACCTTGCCCTCCATGAATATTTTCATTTTTGCACGATTCAGCTAATATCCCTCATCTTTTCTTCAGCCATCTATTCCTTTTGACCAACATTCTTCTAAATCACAAACCTGTCAATCTTACTGCATCTCATGATATTCCATAATATAACCTTACTTTGCATATGTAACCATTTCCCAAACATTAAATTTCATATTTTGATTCCTCGACTCAAAGCTATCATTACTCTTATACGCACAGGCTTCCAAAATAAAAATGGCCAATACATTACTGTGGTCTGACAGGCCAACAAAATAAAAATGGCCAATATATTACTTGGGTCTGACAGACCAACAAAATAAAAATGGCAAATATATTACTGTGGTCTGACAGGCCACCAAAATAAAAATGGTCATTACTGTGGTCTGACAGGCCACTAAAATAAAAATGGCCAATATATGACGGTGGTCTGGCAGGCCAACAAAAAAATGGCCAATATAATACTGTGGTCTGACAAGAACACAATCTTATTCAAATGAACCCGAAGTCTCATAATACCGTGCAGAACAGCTTTCTTACCTTTGCTAATATCACAGGAGGATCGTTCATCTTCAGGATAGAAGCAGCCTTCTCAAATTCTGGTTTCAACCGCTTACAATGTCCACACCTGGGGAAATTTTTTTTTTATCATAAATGCACTTTTATATATATATCTATATATAGAGAGATGCTTTGTGTAAGGTGTTAAGAATATATGTTGTGGGAGGTAAGCTACTAGAACCAGAGAAGTTTTTTAACAAGGGTGTAATGCTGGTGTAAGATTAGGAAGGGAAGAGAATCACTGGTTCCCACTGAAGATTGGTCTGCGGCTGGGGGGTGTGATCTCACTATGGTAGTTTAATTTGTTTACGGATGAGGTGGTTAGGGAGGTAAATGCAAGAGTTTTGGAGAAAGGGGGAAGTATGCAGTCTGTTGGGGATGAGAGAGCCTGGGAAGTGTCAATTCTTGTTTGATGATACAGCACTGGTGGCCGATTCAAGGGAGAAACTGCAAAAGTCGGCAATATATTGGAAAAGTGTGAAAGGAGAGAGAGTTGAGAGTAAATGTGAATAAGAGCAAGGTTATTAGTAGGTTCAGCAGAACCAAAGAACAATTTAGTTGGGAAGCAAGTTTGAATGAAGAAAAATTGGAGGAAAGGTTTTCGATATCTGGGAGTGGATTTGGCAGCGAATGGAACCATGGAGGTGGAAGAGAGTCATAGGGTGGCAAGGTGGCAAAGTTTCTGGGATAATGAACGTATGGAAGGAGAGAACACTCATCTTGGAGCAAAAATGGGTATGTTTGCAGGATTAGTAATTCCAACAATATTCTATGGTTGCAAGGCTTGGGCTATAGATGGGGTTGTAATGAAATGTTGGAAATTAAATGTTTGAGGACAATATGTGGTTTGACCAAGTAATGAAAGGGTAAGTGTGGTAATAATGAGTGTGTGGTGTCAACTGAGATAAGGTGTGTTGAAATGGTTTGGACATATGGAAAGAATAAGTGAGGAAAGATTGACAGAGGATACATGTCTCTGAGGTGGAGGGAACAAGAATCAGGAGACCAAATTGTGGTGGAAGGATGGAAAGGGATTTTAAGCAATCAAGGCCTCAACATGCAGGAGGGTGAAAGGCTGGCATGGATTAGAGTGAATTGCAATGATGTGGAATACTGGGTATATATATATATATATATATATA
>JAUUDZ010418234.1:0-14544 GCA_032361705.1 Panulirus versicolor | reverse complement strand
ATATATATCTAACAAAGAAAAAATTTATAGCCTAACAAAAAAAAAAAAAAGATTGATTTTACACCATTTTCAGAATAACGCATGAGCCATTCACATTTTTTTTTGTTTACACAGTAAATGTATTTATTGGAAAACTTGTGGATACCTTTAGAGAAGTCTAAAGAAGATTCTTGATTTGAAGGGGGTAGCCTTAAAGGGAACAGGATTAAGCTGAGATTACAATTTTGAAATATGATATGACTTCATACATGTCACCATAAAACCTGATAAGGAGGGTGTGTTAATTTTACTCATTACTATATACTGATATTTTCTACAGATGTGGGCATGGTACATGTAAGATTCAGCTTAATTTGAGCATCAAAATCATTCCCCATAAGTGCCTTTCCATGTATTTATTAAAGATGAAAGTAGATGTTATAGAATATATATCATGCCAGTATGGTAGGGTCATGATATAGGACAAGATAGGTACCAAAAGTTTGTGCCATGTTGAATTGTACTACATCATGATATCCATTTCCATGAAATATGGTTTAGGGACTGTGGAAAGAATGAGATGAAATATACTAAAAAATTATGTAATTAATGGAAATAATGTACCAAATAGTACTCAAAACATTATCCAAGTGATGAAAATAACATACAACACATACAGAAAAGGAAAGATCGGAACCTACTGATTTGTCACATCCACATTTTTTTCAGGACCGGGATAGGCATTGGAGATATAGCTAGAAGGATAGAATTATAGATAGGTATTTGTTCATGAATTAGATAAAAACCTACAGAAGAGAACTATGTTGATAAAATCCTGTTGGATGTAAATGAAATACAATTTTACCATATCATTCACCGAAAAAAATGAGTGTTTGTACTAAAGTACGATGGCATGCCTTGCCTCTCCATAATTGCAAATGCTCATCTGAACTACCTTTATTTCCATTTTTTTCTTATTTTTTTCCTTTCTTTTATACTTGTTTTCCTTTTCCTACATTAATGAGGCTGTGCCAAGAACAGTTGAAGAAGAGGCCTTATTTGCCCTTTTCCATTTTCTAGCTGACATGTGTAAAGCACTGAAACCAGAGCCCCACAGACATTTTTGTTGTTTCCTATGGCTGCTTCATGTTCCCTGGTTTAGTCCACTGACAGCTTGTATACCACACTGCAAGGAACATTGTTTTTTGGATACTGCTGGGGGAGGCACAGATCCTTGTTCTTGATGCACTGGGAGGAGATGGAAGAACCTTGTTCCTCATATTTAGGTGGGGTTAAGCAGTGAGCATTGTTCATCAGATACTGGTGGTTAGGCAAGGAGCCTTTTTCCTCAGATACTGGTGGGGGAAGCAAAGAACCTTGTTCTTCATAGTCAGGCAGGGGAAGCATGGAGCATTGTTCATCAGAAACTGGTTGGGGAGGTGAGGTGCTTAGACTTGTTCCTCAGGTACTATTGGGGAGGCAATTTACTTGATAAGCCTGTATAACATTTAGAGCATTGCATGGTCCATGTTCCATCAACAGTCTAGTGATAACTCTGTTGTATGAAATAAATTATTCAAGATTATTCACAAGTTACTAGTTTTAAATACAAAGAGTGTAAGATCCTGTATGTCATATAATGGCACTTGAAATTTGGATGATACCAGGGCTGTAGTCAATCTAGACCTGACCTTCAAAATATTAGACTCAGGTTGAATTTGGAACACATTTTGAAAAAAGTGTGTATTGTATACGTAAGTTAATCATCATATGTTGAAAATGGATTTAATACATTTAATACAGTTGTTTACACTTGATTGCATGGCTGATTGGAAGCTTTGGCTTGCTGCTGCTTGACAGCATATCATAAGCCTAGTAAAAGATCAAAATTTAAAATTTGAAGTACATTTTCTACTGAATTCGTATCGATATTGCACCATTGTAAAGTCAAACCATTGTAAGTCGGGGACTATCTGTATATCTGTTGAATGGATATTTTTCATGCCCTTTAATTTAAAATCCTTTACAAGAGGCTCTGTCAAAAGAAGTCTCTCAGTATCTTGAACAAGCTCACATATAGGAATGCTTGTTGGATGATTAGGCATAATGGTGACTGGTTTAAGTGGGCAGAAGTTCAGGACTACACGAGTGGCAGATGTTGTGTATTTACTCTTTGAATGCTAGCAGAGAGCTGATATGGTGGCATCATGGCAAGCACAGCATCGGTACCCCACTGTGCATGGCCAGCTGGGCTCGCATTATATCCTGAAAGCTCATGTTATGAAAAAGTGGAAGTAATTTAAGTGTTCATGTTATATTGAGATTATTATATCATATCACACTATATCTTGACACTATAGTAGTGTTTATAGATTTGCTTTTATGTTTTATAACACCAGAGCATTTATAACAATCATAAACACTTTTGGCCATGGATGTTGAAGCTTTATTGACATGCCTGAAGGCATGGGCCTTCTGTGCTGGCTACCTGGGCAGGTAGGCTAGACATCAGTTCTCTACACTTTTCTCTGATACCTTTACTGTTTTTGTTGTAGAATAATACTTTTAAGTTTTTGTTTGTTTAGACTTTTAATGGAAATGTGTAAAATTCCATGAAAATTAAATAAAAGGCATCATATATCTTGAGTGGAAAATGATTACTGGTGAGTGCATTGGTTGAACAGCATTTATAAATGGTGTAATCATGAGTGGTGATTATGCTTCTGCAGTGTGACATTTTCCCATTTTGCTAGTTTATGAGTTGGGTAAGACAGTTTGTGAATGGGAAATGTGTAAAAATCATTTTTACAATTTTTTCATGTTTGATCACTGTTTCCCACATTTGTGAGAGTGCCAGGAACAGATGAAGAAAGGCCACATTCACTCACATCTGTTCTCAAACTGTCATTTGTAATTCACCAAAACTACACCCCCTATTCACACCCAGGCTCTGCAGGCTTATACATGGTTTCTCCTGCCCACTTCATGTGCCCTGAATCAGTCCATTGACAGCACTTCAACTCCTGTATACCACATCATTCCAGTTCACTCTGTCCCATGCATGGCTTTCATCCTCCTGCATGTTCAGGCCCCAGTCACTCAAAATCTTTTTCACTCCATATTTCCATCTCCAGTTTGGTGAGCCCTTTGTCCTTGTTCCCTCCACTTTTGACACATATATCCACTTTGTCAACCTCTCCTCTCTCTTTTTCTCCATTTCAGCACACCCTCTTCATCTCTTTCAACCATGCCCTTTTTTTTTTTTTTTTATTGCTGCACCTATCTATTACCCAGTTATTACTTACTGGATCAAACCTCCTCACATCACATATTATGCTCAAACATTTCATTTCCTACACATTTGCCCTTCTCCACACATCCTCATCTGTAGCTCATACTTCAAATCTTCTTAACAATGTTAGGACTACTGCACTTTCAAACGGGATTAGAAAAATTATTATAAGAAAACAATAAATGATATTTGTTTGTTGAACATCTGTTAAAATGGTGTAATTATAGGCAATAGTTTTGCATTATGTTGTGTTTTTCTTCCCACATTATTATTTTGTGTTAGGTAGTATAGGAAAAATTGAATGAAGTACGATAAATTTTGACGGGTTGGGTAAGCACAGTATTTGAACATATTTTTGAGCAGTGTTATTATGAACAATGATTATGGTTTTAGATGATGACTATTTCTTGTATTATTAACTCAAGAGCTGGATATGACATTTTTAAAAGGAGCTGTGTAAAATGGCATCAGTAATTCAAAAAGCTGCTTTTTGAAAAAGTAATTTTCCAATCGGTTGCATAATGCCCAAACGACTTGAAACAAATTAGGCACTTAGGTAATGTTAAAGGTGTCTGAAGGTGTTAATAACATATCAAGTTGTATAAATTACTAAAAAGGCTTCCAGATAATGCATTATTGCAAAAGAACATTATAATGGAAGATATAGGTGTGAATTCTGTATTAAGTGAGAGAAGAGTGTACCAAACTTTGTTACCATTGTCGAGGAAGAAAGAATGGAAGTTTTGATAGAATTTGAGTATTTAGGATTTATCTCTGGTAAGTTGGGTGATATGGAAGGAGAGATGAGGGAGAAAGCAGTGAAAGGTAGATGAGTCATTGGGTTCCTTAATAGAATAATGATGGGTAGAGGATTAAGGAAAAGCATAATCCTCCCAACCCTAATCCATGCAGCTAAAACATAGAAGTGGAATGAGGCACTAGGTCAAGAATCCGGGCTATGGAAATGAGCTGCTTGAGAGGAGCATGTGCTATGACCTGATGGAATGATGTAAGAAATGATGGGGTATATGATAGACATAGTATGGTAGGGAATGCAAAGGGTATGAATTGTGGAGTGGTAGAGTGGATGAAAACATAATATTTTGAGGTCGTTTGGGCTTGTGGAAAGAATGCAAGATGGGAGTTTACAAGGAGTGTGTAATATAGTACAGTTAAAGTTGTTTGTGTGAAAGGAAGACCACCCATGACATGGGGAAATAAAGTGGAAGAGTACTTGAGGGAGAGAAATGGTAGAAGAATGCATGGAATGGTGTATGCACAGGAGGCATGTAAGGACAGGGGTAAGTGGAGACTTTTGCTGTGGCTACCTCCTTGATGGGAGTGAATGGAAGAGGTGTCAGATATATTGATAGATGTAGTTGAGAATAAGATTCAGAGCAAAGTTTACCTTAGTGGAGAGACCACTTAACATGTTGGATTGTGTATCATTTCAGTTTTATTGATATCCGTAGGTGAACAGTATAACACAGTATTCACCTGCAGACTTATTGGTAGTTATGAATTTCACCCAAAAGAGATATAGCCATATTGGTATTTATGAGAATTGTCCAACAAAGATATTCCTACTTTCTACAGTCAGAGCTGTATTTCAGATAAGTTTTCATTTTCTAGGTCATTAGAATTATAGAACTCTCTAATTTAAGATTGAGATATTCATCATTTATATTGGTGGACTTTGGAACTGTTACCTCATTATCATCTCATATGCTAGCTTTGTCACTCGTTAGTGGACTTTGGAACTTTAACCTCATTATCATCTCTTATGCAACTCTTAACTCGCAGTGTGATAGTTTCTTCACCATATTGACTTTCCTCTTCAACCTGTTCTTAACCTTCATAATCCCCCTCTTGCCATTTCTTTCAGTAAAGCATCCTAACTCTTGTAATTCACATGAACTGTAATACGACTTGGTTGTTCTTTCAGTCAAGATGAATGTCTTCCTGACACTTGTGCATTAGGAGTATTGAGTATCATCTTCATGCATAGATAAGCGTATGTTTTATAACTTTTTGACCTTCTCGAGTTAGATTGGCTTGCCATGCTGCTCTCAGGCCTCTTTTCAAATTTGATGAACATTATATTTGTGTAGATGTAACTATCCCTAATGATTGGATTGCCATTCATCAACAGATATCATGTGACAAATCACAGGCTGTGCTTTACATTGTTGATCTGAAATTTATACTTCAACCCACCTGCATTCTTGTTTCTAACCTGATCAAGTATCATCAAGAAATTTATTGGAACATTTATTGGATATCAAGCACAGTATTTAGTGACATCACAAAACCTCTTTCCCTTCAAACTTTTTTACTTGACTGCAGTTATGTTGTAGAATCATATTGAGTATTGCCTTTATCATTTTTCATTTCATTTTCCTCATTCATAACTAAAGTCTCAAATAATTTTGCTCCAAGTTTGCACTTTTTACAGTCATATCAGATTTGACCAAAGCATCCCCTTCATGATCAATTCCATGGTACTTTAATGACTCCTTATGTAGGCTTGTAAAAAATGAAAGCAACAATGAAGATTAAGGCCAAAATATGTCGGATTCAGAGGAATATACTTTGTCATAACGTAGTTATTTAATGTTTAGTGCTGTACTATACACCCTTATCAGCACTCATCATCTCATAATTGATATTTTGATATTAAAAAATTGTTAAATATAGTTTCTTTGGTATTTTTAGGAAAATTCACCCTGCTCCACTCTCATAATGACATTTGTATGAATCCATTCTTAGTTGTAACAATATTTGTTGTCACGTTAACTTTTAAACCTGTCTGTTCAGATGAAAAATTGATGCTCCTCACAATTAAAGATTCATCAGTCACAACTATGTTCTTGGCAGTGTTATTCCAAGACAAGAGTCATGCTATTTTGATCCAGTATAATGATGTTGGGAAATTCAGGTTTTAATGTTTTAAGGAATCTGAACATTTTATATTGTCACGAATTTTTTGAGAGGTTAATAGGGTTAGATAAATTGCATTGGAATATGACTTTTACTCTTTTAGTTTAAGTAATCTTAGTTTCACAAAATCATAGTTTTGTGTAGTAGGTAGCACCTTCATGAAGCTGTTGAAATATACTGTTCATTCGTCAGTTCTCTTTCATATTGTAGCAACCTTACCAGTCTCATTCTTTTATTATGCCATTAGCTCTTTCAGTGAATTGCCTTGTCTGGTTTTTTAGATCAAATGGCAGCATTACATTTGAAACTTTGTTATGCTGGCATCCATTAGATTAATGAGTGTAGATCCAGTGCTTTTGACACTAAGTTAATGAACCAAAGTTCAGTGCATCATTGCTGTAAACATAATATGTGATTTTGTTCTCCTTAATAGGGGATGGATAGCACCTCATGAGCTTATCTTTTTATCTTTCTTTTTTTGTGAGTTAATGAAGAGGTAAATGTTTCCAACCAACAGTCATATCCTTCTCAGGGTATTAGTTGAGGATGTGTAAAATTACTGCATCTTGCTTCAATCCGTGGTGTTCTTAAAAAGTACAGTAATCTCATGACCTTTGAAAATTGCTCTATTCACCAAATTTTTTTATTATATTATTCATTACTTCTTGTGTTGCTGGCTTGACATGTATATAAGCAAATATCAAAAGTATTGACATGTACAAACAAAAGCTGTGTGAGCCTAAACACAACAGATAACATTTAGCATGCATCATTGAGTAGTGTGATATTGCAGGTGTGTTGCCTGACAGAATGCTTAAGTTAAGGCTTCAGTCCTATGCTTGGTGTTAAGCACTTTCAGGTAAATTGTGTAGGTTTTATCAGTGTCTTTTATTTGTTATGAACAAATTAATTAAGATTCTTTGTATATACACTGTGCCTGTTGTGGTTGGTAGGTGTTGTGTGTTATGAAAAGTTTTGTTTTATTCTTTTTGGATTCTGGTAATTTTGTGTAAACGTTAAACAAAGGAGCAAGAAAGTTGATACAGTGTTTTGTAAGGTATTTTTTGGGAAGAAACTTTCACTTACTGGTACTTCTATATTAAATTTCATATTATGTAGCATAATTTAGTTTCATGTTTTGCATTTACTTATTTGTGTATGTGTAGTTTATGTATCTGTTTTTCTCTGATAAACCTTTTTGAATATAATTTTGATGAGTGGTGTACACTTTTGTATGGACATTGTCAAAATCTGTTTTATTCTATTTATAAATTTATATATGCTATACCGTGTGTGTGGGGTAGCGATGAAAATGGATGAAGGCAGGAAGTATGGATATGTTCATATGTATATATGTATATGTCTGTGTATGTATATGTAGGTATATGTTGAAATGTATATGTATGTATATGTGTGTGTGTGGGCGTTTATGTATATACATGTGTATGTGGGTGGGTTGGGCCATTCTCCTCTGTTTCCTTGCGCTACCTCGCTAACGTGGGAGACAGCAATTAAGTATAATAAACATAAATATATATAGTATTATTATTATTATTATTATTATTATTATTATTATTATCATTATTATTATCAGTATTATTATCATTATCATCATAATACTTGATCGCCGTTTCCTGCATCAGTGTGGTGGCGCCAGGAAACAGACAAAGTACGACCCATCCACTCGTACACAAATATATATACATAAACGCCCATACATGTACATATACATACACATACATATGCATATCAACATATACACACATACATACACAATCACAGACATTTACATATATAGACGTGTACATATTCATACTTGCTTGCATTCAATCCATTCCCGGAATTACCCTGCTCCACAGGAACTAGCACTGCTGTCCCCCAACTTCAGCAAGGTAGTGCCAAGAAAAAAGACAGTAAGAGGCCACACTCGTTCACACTCAGTCTCTAGCTGTCATGTGCATGTGTGTGTGTGTTTATTCATTCAATCTTAATTACACCAGAAATAAGAAAACCACCACATGAAAAAGTTTAAAAATATATTGAAAAATATATTGAAAATGTTCAAATCATGAGTACATTATATATTTTATAGACAGTATATCTAGAATAGCTTAGACACTTAATAAAAGATTTCTAATGATTCTTCTCTTGATTCTTATAAGGTTTAAGGGTACTGACCTGTTAAAACACTCCTAATGTTAGTGACTAGAGAGCTAACAGCATACCGCTACAAGGCTAAAAACAAATATTTTACAAAAAAAAAAAAGCAAAAGAAATTGGTAGAATACTCTTGCATCCCTCTCCAACCTAGAAATTATCTTTTTGAAATCAAAATGAAAAATGGCTGGTATAATATAACAGCTCCTTAAGAACTTTTGTAATAAGATAACGAAGCAAAAACTTATACAGCTGAGTACTCGGGACAACGGAACTCATTCTCACAGAGTGAAGTTTAGAGAATTTGTCCATTGAAGTATCATCCCATTAAACTTTAAAAGTAAACTGTCAAACAATTCTGAAATTCATACATGGAACTGTATAGCAGTGATTCATAAGGGTATGGTCTTTGCTGACTGATATGTTGACATCACTAGCTATAAATATCAAAATAACCAGTATGATAAAGAAACATGATAAAATGTTTGTGATCTTTGCCTATCTCACTAAGGGTACTCTAATGTGCTACTTATATTCTTATATAAAATATATTTATGCTTGTGTATATGTTAGTAAAGTACCTGGACTGAACGCTGTGGTGCTGGTATAAGAAGGTCAATGGTGTTAGGTGCAACTGCAGGCCGTGGACTGTAGGCCACCACGGGTGTCCCCAAGGACTGCGTTGCATCACCCACTGCTGATGCTGATGCCACATCTCCTGGACCTATGAGCACGCACAGTCAGTCCAGCTGAAGTCCAGTGGGAAAGTTACTGTTACTCATACTAAAGAAACCAATACTGACTCCAAATAAGGCAAAAATGAGCAGCGTAGAGATTGTGGCTGGGCTACACAGCAACAGTCTTTGCTATAAGCTATCTCTAGTGAGTCACTATCAAAACAGGGTTGGAGTGGCTCTTCAGTAACCTACTTAATACCAGAATGAGATGTTATAGAAACAACAGTACAACACAAAAATGTATTCTTTATATTTACTGTAAAGAATATGTACAAACAGAGTGGAATGTGGCCATGATAATTTTGGACCAGCAGGTAACGAGGGGCATCATTACTGTTGTTGTATGGAGACATAATGTGAACAAGTGAGACCTAAACCTCAGCGGGTTTCGCAATTCACCAGATATTCTGGCCGACTTCATTAAATTTCCTGCTCTTTGATTGGACTGTCATCCTTGTTGGTGTTGTATAATGAACTAGACTTTTTCTCTTGCTTTGCCATTATAATAAAGTAGTTGCAGTGCTCTGCATCTATCTCTAAAGCAATGGGCAGTAGATTGTCCAGAAAATATGAAAGATGTCAAATAATGTAACTAGAGCACATCATGCAGCCATCTGGGGTGAAGTCATTACCAGTGTGGTTGGACTTTGAGCATACTCAGCAGGAGGGTGAAGCCCACAGTGGGAGAAGTTGGTTCAGCAATCTAAAGAGCAGTTAGAAAAGGTAACTCTGCTATCAGCAGTACTAATGAAGGAGGGATATCTGGGGAAGATTTTACCAGACGTGGCCTTAGAAGGACTGGCACGACAGGAAGAAAGGTAGCAAGAACAGCTTGTAGCTGAGGCTTAGTAGGAGGAGATGGCAACGACGGTTAAGGTCTTGAGTGATAATAGCAACAGGTAAGAAACTGGAAGGACTAGCAGCAGGGATGGACTCTGCCCCTAAGGATATTCATCAATGGGTACAAAGGCAGTAGTGTAGATCATGATCAGGGAGGGGGAAAAGATGATTAGGGGTCAGATGTAATGTAATCATAGTATTAAGGATATCAAGAAATACAGTCACAGAGACGATATCAGTGTTGTGACTGCAGATGATGGGAAAGTACTTCTAAAGCCATGCAATCACCCTGAGTTATCCTTCTTAATGGGAATGCATGTGATGTCTAACCGAGGTAACAGAGAAATGAATGAAGGTGAAGAGCACGATAAACATACATAAGTCGTGTAGAGGGGTATCAGGGTGGTGCAGGACTGTCATAATCAAATGTCAGGCACAATTTTCCACAAAAAATTAAGGGATCTTGTAGGGTGGTGGCAACGCGAGACAGAGCTCAGCAGGGAACCACAGATTAAGAGTTGTTTCTACAGCTAAAAGACTTAAACCTTACTTCATCACAAAGCAGATGACAAGTAAGACCACAGGAAAGCTGTTAACTCAAGCTTCAGGTTGAGGATTTGCCATAAGTGCACTCTCAAATTACTAGTAAAGTCATTAGATCAAGCCATCAGAAGGTGAGTGTTAATCTGTGGCACAGTGTTGCCAAAGAGGTACTTCAAGAAGGTTGATTCGAACTGGAGGTCTTTGTTCACGATGACAGTAGCAGGTTCAGTGATCTTGGAGACTCGGCTATAGAGGAAGACACAGATGGTGTGAAGACACAGATGGTGTATCAAGTGGACAAATCTGGCATGGTAGAGTTTTGGACTAACTGAATAAATGGGCCAAACAGATCAAAAGGAAACAGTCACCATGTGACAAGGGAAAGGGATAAGAAAATGATGGTGGAGGTACAGCTGGTTGTAATAGTGATCCTTGAGCTCATGACAATAAAGAAGCTGAATAATGCCGAGCATTTGCATTTATCTTAATATTGATGATTTGTTGCTCCCTTTGTTTAATTCTATTCATTTATCTTAGTATAAATGATATGTCGCTTAAAGTAGATGATTTGTTGTAGTTGCTCCGATGCTACAACACCAGGGAGGGCAAGGGAGTGAAAGATATTCTAAAATCTCCTTACAGTGTGCTGGAATGCAGGGATGAGGAGCACCTGGTCATGAAGTGTCACAGGTGATGATGAAAACAATGCAAGATGAAGCTCAGGTAATGAATATCTCATAATGAGCGAGAATCATTCTTGGAAGCAGTGACATAAACCAAGGAACTTGGGCTGGTATGGATATGGAACTCTACCATCAAAGTGTTGAATGGTGGTTTAGATGTCAACAAGGTCCTAGTCAGAGTTGTATTTCCCCAACATTTAATTCAGCCACTTGGAAAAGAAAGCAATGGATAACCATTTCTTAATGAGGTGATGGAGAAGCTAAGAATGTATGTCTGCAATCAGGTCTCTTATGGCACCAACATCAGCTCCCTAGAATACGCTGGTGCCGTGGGGATACCTCAGTGGTGTTGGCAGCTTCTTCACTAGGGTAGATTGGCTGGAAAGAAGGCAATGGTCGTGGCTCTGGTCAATGAAGCCTGCCATGGCACCAGGTCCATCAGTGATGGAGAGTCGGTAATAGTGACTACTCTCTGAATGTGTGGATACACCAGCACGGGAGGTTACCAAAGCCTGTTACCTTCAGTTGATACAAGTTGTGGCAGATGAGGTGAAATGATGTGTGGCTCCACGTGGTAGGTTCAGAGAAAAGCTGATCACTACGTAGGTCACTATGGGTTCTGACAGCCCTGGGATGGCAATCTTGATGGTGTTGCAAGTGCTGAAAGCAGCTGCACTCCGGGTGATTTAACTATAATCTTCAAGGGAGTGTGTAAGCAATGCTGTACTGACATGAGTAAACATGTCAGTAGTTTAGTACAGTTATAAGTCTAGAGAGGATGGCTTGCACAGTTGGTGGGCAGTTCGATATGTAGTAAGACTGTGAAGTGCCTGTATCAGTGCAGTAAGCACTGGTGAGAGAGGGAGGTCATGTTTTAGGGTCACCAACATGATGAACATTTCTTTCAAAACTAAGATGCATAGACAGTCTAGGAATCTCTTCACTTTTTAGGGCCATACTGAAAGAATACTGTTCTGATTAGACCACAATACATTTCTTACATTTCCCACCAAGAATGTGTTTTAGTAAGGTGTGGAATGTAGCTCGACACTGAACCTTGACCTAATAACTCCCAGATTACCTCATTGAGTGGGGGTCCTCCAAGAGTTGTCAGGTCAAGGTTACGTTGAGGGTGGGACACACATGGCATTATGTCAATCTTGCCTCTCGGTTATTAGAGTCACTTGACCCCATTCCATGTTTCCTCCGGCTCTGCATACACAATCTTTATTGTCTTATTTTCTCACTCTAACTAGACCTGAAGATGTGGTAATACACGAAAGCGCTAAGGATTCTCCTGCTTCCTTCTCCTGGTGGTGTTTCTGCAGTCATGAAATCACTTGTGTGTAGTGAGTTCCTCCACACACACACACCAGCCGACCAGCCGTGGGGGAAGGATGAACACCTGATATAAGCTGTGGGCCGACTGCAGCGACCAGGATTCGAACCCATGCGTGCCCGTCCCTGGGCAGGTCCGTGCTGACTCATGATCAGCAACACCATCTCCTGCCACACGGAGGCCGGTGCACGACACAGGTGAGGAGGTGCAAGTATGTCTGCTGCTCCTCCAGCCGCACCACGACCCAGAGCAAGACTAAAGAGGGAGACCATGAACTGACTGACTGACTGACTGACTGATTGACTGACTGACTGACTGATTGATTGCAGGCCTCCACGACGAATCAGTCCGTTCGTCCTCACCTGCCAGGAGACAGGGCGATGTGCGGTGACCTTCCTCCCCCGCGCTCACTTGACCTGTTACTTATAATGATGGTGGAGGAGGAGCAGAGTTACTCCTCCAGTGTAGGCCAGCTGCCCACAGGACGCCCTCAGCTGGCTCCCGAGGTGAGGGGGATCAAGGTCGCCCTTTCGTAGGTCAGACCACTCGCGTCTGGAGTGATTCGTGTTGTGTTCCTCTCGTACTTCCTGCAGCAGTTCTCTGCGGCTGGCCAGGTGGGGAGACCTCACTGTTGAGGAACATTGCACCATCAGGGGAATGTCCATCGTCAAGCTAATCCTCAACATGTCACACTTCACGTACCTGAGGATCATTTTGACGTTCGTCATAGTTTACCTGCTCTACGATCCTTCTCACACTGCTGTACCAGTGGAAGTTTGACCTTATGTTAACTCGTGAGTCCGCTTCCCTGACCAGCTATTATGGTATATTTCCCTCGACGTAGCATCTTCATGACCTTCCATTGTCTAAGGATAAATTTCATGAGCCATTTAATACGACCATTGCCGCATTAGCTTTACAAATTCTTTGCAGTATTTTCAAATCCTTGTACCTTGGGGTTTCCTTCGTAATTTCGGAATCATCAGCAAACATATTCAGGTATGGCTTGGCCTCGTTTGCTTAATTAGTTTACGTGATCAGGTATAAAAGTGGCCACAGCACACAGCTCTCTGTGTGCTGTACATTCCAACAGTTTCTTTCGTTGATCCTAGATGTAAAGATGAAACTCTAGGAAACTCTATAATTAATGAAGTGTCGCATATAAGATTATAATTTAAGCTTGGTCAGATGATGAACAATACTTATATACAAAACACAAAATCATGATCAAAATGGCGCGACCTCCGTCAAAGATAACCAATCTCTTCCAGCGACGTTCGGTCGCGTCTTGAAACAGGGACATCATGAGACAAAGCCCAGATCAGAAAGCCAGATTAAAAGTACAACAGAAATGCGGAGTAATTCACCCGAGTCAGCGATGATGAAGTTACTCGAAGACACAAAACCAGGAGGAAAACATCAACAAGGTAAGGGAACCCTCGTTGGTAGAAAGCATCACCTGAGTAGCAAGATACATTACCACAGTGAAGGACAATAACCCACACCATCAGACCTCCAGCAACCGCCAGGGTCCGGGTGGCAGACTGACAGTTCCACATGCCACCATCCCAGTGATTAAGGCACTTTTGCCAGCCACTTCCGACGCTCCCGCACACCCTGGCGATGCATTACCCTGGCGATGCATTACCCTGGCGATGCATTACCCTGGCGATGCATTAGCGCGACTCTTCCCTGGCAAGTGGGTCAACACAGCCGGGCGAAGGTGTAAACAAAACGCTAAGGACGATATAGTGGCGTGTGGGACTTGACCTGGGATATGGTACACACGTATTGTGGTGTGTGGGACTTGACCTGGGACATGGTGCACACGTATTGTGGTGTGTGGGACTTGACCTGGGATATAGTGCACACATATTGTGGTGTGTGGGACTTGACCTGGGATATGGTGCGCACATATTGTGGTGTGTGGGACGAGACCTGGGATATGGTGCACACGTATTGTGGTGTGTGGGACGAGACCTGGGATATGGTGCACACATATTGTGGTGTGTGGGACGAGACCTGGGATATGGT
>JAUUDZ010418223.1:0-14545 GCA_032361705.1 Panulirus versicolor | reverse complement strand
CTGACGAAAAGGAGTACAGTCTCGCCAAGAAACTGCTCGCTTCATAAGGCTGCATCAGTTGCTTGCATGTAATTGGAGCCCAGACTCGATGCTACAGACGACCCGAAAATGGGTTACTGAGGTTATATAATTAAGATTTGAAATGTTGTTTTCTTTAGAAGATATGGTTCTGTATCAATGTATCTTACAGGAGACAGCAAATCGCGATAATCTACTGGTCTCCGTCCAGCAGACGACAAGAATGAGGCTCCTTCTAGGTAGGTATGAACAAGTGAGACCCAGCCGTACTCCCAACACCATCCACCAATCAATCTAAGACCGGGCAATTTCACCGACGATAATAAGTTACTACAGGCGGTACCTGGTGATGAACAGAGACCTAGGGATTGAAGAGGAGAGATAAGTGCAGAGCAAATGACTGTGTACATAAGGATACAGGGAGTAGAGGTGCAATGATAGGAACACATTGACCGTAACTTGTAATGTCGTGGTGCCTGCTCCTGATCTTATATTTTGCTAAGTGGTATTATCATTATCATTCATTTCGATAGAGCTTGTAATTGTTTCCTTTTTTCTCCTACGAATATATGAGCTAAATTCATTATTCTTCTGATTTATACTAAATTGTTAGAATTAATGAAACGTAATTTTTTTCAACTTTTTCTCGAGTTATTCCCTTTATTTCAGTTTTCTTGTCTCATTTTGTAAGCGGATATCTTCCCTAATCAGTTGATTGACAAAAAGTTGTACTGGGTATCAAAGGGTAGAGAAACATCAGTGGTCTTGCCCATCCACATATATTTTTTTTGCTTTGTTTTGGCCACAGTTTTAGGTTTTTCATAGTATTTTATAAGGTCGGTGGTAAAATAACCTTAATGTCCATGGCTCTTACGCTTTATACTCATCAATAACTGTTAGTTATCCTATGACTAACTCTGTCCTCCCACTGAACGCTTATGTTGACATCAGTATCTGCACAAGTGCTGGCACTTATGCTGGCACCAGATTTTGCATCAGCACTGGTGTTGACACCAGTGTTTGCATTAGTATTGGCACCAGATTTTGAAACAGTATTAGCACTGGCGTTGACGCTAGTGTTTGTACTAGTATTGGCAGTCGCGTTGGTAGCAGTGTTGTTTCTATTATTATCATTATTATTATTATTATTATTATTATCATTATTATTATTATTATTATTATTACCATATCATTATCATTATCATCGTCATTATCATTATCATTATTATTATAATTATTATTATTATTATCATTATTGTGAAAGGAGTGCGAATGACTGGTAGAGGTATAAGAGAAAATGACAGAAGGCCAAGAGTAAGGTGCAGGGGCTGAAAAGAGGTCGAATGAGGGTTTGGTTGAGCGAGTTTCAGCAAACTTTAAAGAGAATGAAAAAAGTTTTAGAAGGAGATTAACAGTGTGAGAAATACAAGAGAACAAATGGGAACGTCAGTGAAAGGGGGCAAATTGGGAAGTCGTGACAAGTAGAAATGAAATTGAATGGAGTGAGTACTTTGAAAGACTGGTGAATGTGTTTGATAACAGAGTAACAGATGTAAGGTTAAACATTTAAGTCGGGGAATTATGCGAAATGAGATTCATAACAAGTGGTTTAGTGAAGAGAAGTGGGTGTTAAGAGCCGTTTGTTAGATGAAATATGACTCTGCGGTTGGAGCTAATGGAAATGCAGTTGAATTTCTTAAGAAAGGAGGTTACTGTGTGTGTTGTCGACTGGTTAGCTAGGATTTTCAGTGTATGTACGGATCGTGTTGAAGTGCCTGAAGATTGGCGGAATGTATTTATGATGCCAATCTTAAAGGCAAGGGGAACAAAGCTAAGGGATAAATTTACCGATTGTAACTCGTTAGTCGTATGGAAGAGTGGTAATTGAAAGGGTAGTGGTATGCAAAACGCATCAGGCTGACGAGGTAAAATGCTGTTTCTAAAGCTGTGGATAATGAATGGATCAAGTGTTTGTTTTCAAGAATGTGTGTGAGAAACAAAAGAATTTGTATGTGGCATTTATGGATCTGGTGAAAACATATGATAGGGTTGATCGAGACCGTTTGTGAAGGGTGTTTAAAATACATAGAGGGAGAAACGCTATTAGAAGCAGTGAGGAGTGAGGAGTCTTTAAGAAGAGAGAAAGGCATACGTGCGTGTAGGCTGTGGAGAGGGTAAGTGGTTCCAGGTGAAGGTGGGTCTGTAACCGGGGTGTGTGATGTTACCTTCTTTGTTTTAATCTGTTTATAGATAGGGTGGTGAGGGAGGTAAATGCAAGGGTTCTGGATATTGGTTGGGGGGGGGGGGGGTGAATCAGTAATTTGCTGATAACACGGCGCTGGTAGCAGAGTCGAGTGGGAAAATGTAAAGGTTGGTGTCTGGATTTTGGAGGCGTGTGAAAGTACAAAGTTGAGAGTAAATGTGAATAAAAGCAAGCTTATTTAGTTGAGTAGTAAGATAACAAAAAAGGTTGAGTTGTCGGATGTGAGTCTGGATGGCGAAAACTTATAGAAAAGGAAGTATTTTAGATGTCTGGGAATGGACACATCACTGAATGGAACCGTGGGAGCTGAGGTAAGTCATTTCGGGTGGGTGAGGGGGCAAAGGTCCACATAGCATTCAGGAATGTGTGGAAAGAAAGGTTATGTGTAAGAGAGTAAAGATGAGTAAGTTTGAAAGTATAGTAAATCCTGACAGTGTTGTATGGGGGTGAGACATGGACTATAAAAGAAAATGTACGGAAGAGTAAATGTCTGAGAACGGTCTATGGTATGAAGAGGGTTGGTCGAGAAAGAAATTACAAGGTTAGAGAGAGGTATGGTAATAAGAAGAGTTTGGTTGAGAAAGCTGAAGAGTGTGTGCTAGAATGTTTTGCCCACATGGAAAGAACGAGTGAGAGGTTGAGAAAGATGATACTCATGTTAGAAGTGGAGGGGACGCGGAGAAGGGAGAGACCGAATTGCAGATGGAAGGACGAAGTGATACAGATGTTGAATGGTAGATCCCTGAACGTACAAGATGGTGAATGGTCAGCAAGGGATTAAGTGAACTAGTGCGATATGGTAAGCAGAATGCGACGTGCTGTCAATGGGCTGATCCGAGGCATATGATGTAGTCGGTGGAAAAAACGGAAAGGTCTACGGGGTCCGGTAGTGGAGTGGGGGCTGTGGTGTTAGTGCATCACACAGGACAAGTGGTGAATGGATATGAACGAATGACGCTTTTTCTTCGTTTGTTCTTGTGCTATCTCGCTAACAAGAGAATTATTATTATTGTCATTATCATACTGACTGCAATTATCGTTGATTTGACACAATTATCATTACTCTGACTGGTACTATCAATATCATAATTATTATTGTCATTGTTATCATACTTCTTTGCAGTTTCTCCTCCCTCCATGTGCCTCATCTTCCACCCTTATGTGCCTCATATTTCATCCTCCATGTGCCTCATCTTCCATCCTCCATGTCCTTCACCTTCCACCCTCCATGTGCCTCATCTTCCATCCTCCATGTGCCTCATCTTCCATCCTCCATGTGCCACATCTTCCACCCTTCATGTGCCTCCTCTTCCATCCTCCATGTGCCTCATCTTCCATCCTCCATGTGCCTCCTCTTCCATCCTCCATGTGCCTCATCTTCCATCCTCCATGTGCCTCATCTTCAGTGTGCCTCATCTTCCATCATCCATGTGCCTCATCTTCCATCCTCCATGTGCCTCATCTTCCATCCTCCATGTGCCTCATCTTCCATCCTCCATGTGCCTTAGCATTGTACCTTGACCGTCAGTGTGGCTGCTGCTGGTGGCAGTGGCCTCAGTGAGCGGGCAAGAGGTGTTGCCTCTTCTGGAAGAGGTGCCGCAAACATCATTCTCTTGCCTGGACCGACCATACGGATACTACGCCGACGTCGAGGCCAACTGCCAGGCATTCCATGTTTGTCTGAACAACCTCAAGTGGTCCTTCCTCTGCCCCAACCAGACACTCTTCAACCAGGTGTGCTTACTGCTACAACTAAGTGTGTTGACTACACTGTATTTGATGGATGTACATACGTTTTTTTGTCAAACGTGTGTTTTACATAATATGCAAAATTCTTGTTCCTGAACATATTATACCCGTAGGAATTCTCCAATACGTAGTTGTCTGGTAAACTGCTTCCAGTTTTATATTTAGTCCCTTTGGCTTGTAACTCCCTTCCATACCCTGCAATCTACTCTCAAGCCATAAAGTTTGTGCCCAGCTCTTACAGTGTAATCATCTCATTCTTAAATCCTTTAACCTACTGGCCTTATTACCATAGTATACCTCTGTCCTCTGTCCGGTTTCCTGCAACATGATGTGTATTTCTTCTCTGTACCTGTGGTCTTGGTCTGCAGTAAGCTTCTTTTCTCTTTCCTCCATATCATTATTAATTTGTCTTTAAGTTCATCCGTGGTGTGCAACCTACCAACACTTATACTCTCTCTCTCTCTATCTTCATATTACCGGCATCGTTAATGACAGTTTTGTAAGGTAATCCCTAGCTATAACCTGCCACACTCGCGACTCCATTGTCTAGCTTGCTATACCACACCTGTTACCTCAGAGCCTATCACTTTTTATGAACAATTTCCTTATTTGTATCATAGTCCAGCATGTACTTCTCTGCAGGAGTACCTCGTATGTGACCACGCCATCAACGTGGACTGTTCTCAAGCATCGTCCTTGTACACCCTCAATGACAACTTCGGCATTGTAAGTGAAGGCACCGAGGCTCCTTCTGAGTAATTTCTCAATTTACGGTGTAAGTGACCTACTGTTATATGGCGGAAGAAAATACCCAGCCTTTATATATCTATTTCTTCTTGACTATAATTTTGAAATTAGGTTTGAAGTGTCATCCAACATATGTGTGTTACCCTCGGAATGAATTTGGGTACTAGATACAGTAATGAAGGCCACAATTCAATACAATTTGAACAAGTAAATTTTATGTTAGCCAACTGTCACTTCCCTGCAGACCACTCATTACCACCCAACACTGGAGCACTAACTCTCAGTAGTCTGTGCAAATAGACATTTCTTTAAGAAAGAAAACCATTCTAATGATCGACTGTTATGCAAATATTTTGTACTGATTATGTTAGCTGCACGACTGGATCCTTTAAACAAAAAGCCAACCACTTGCATCCTTCCATGATGTATATCATACTATTAGTGTCCCTGTTAGTTCTTCACAAGTTACTGGGATGTTTCCTCAGTGTCCCGCTGATGCACCACTGGTGCTACCCTTACCATCATCTTGTGCAGCTTTCATTATGTGAAGCTTGAGTGTAGTATCTTATTACATCTCTCTAGTCGCAAAACATTTAAACCAATTTGTACCTAAACCTGGACATACGTTCAGTGTATTTATAATGTAATTTTGTAATAATAAATTGTAATAGATCTCATCAACTCTCTACCATTACCCTTGTGTGTCTTCAATTACCAAAACAGGCATATGGGTAGAGTATTGTACATTCATGGGCTTCATATCTTAAACACTCTACAATACAATTTCTTGGAATTTTTAATGGTCACTTCGTTTTCTATTTCTTCACTGAAATTCCATTTGTCCACATTGCTTTATTCATTTACGACGTATTTCTAGGACACATCCTTTTTAGTTTTGTGTGATATTCTCTAGTTGATCAGTTTCTCTCATTTTCAAAGAGGAGCTCAACATCATCATTAATTTCACTAAGGTGTTAAAAAGTTATAATATTTTTCCTTTCGTTCTCGGTGTTGTTGTGGGTAAATCTATTACAACCATCTTTTCCTGACGATTCGGCTTCCTTACAGTGCCAGATTTATAAGAGGGCAACAGGGCAATTGCCCCGGGACCCCTGCCAGAGGGGGGGAGGGGGGTGCTCTATACAAAAACAATGATCAAAAAATTGGTTTATTGAGCCAGTATCTCGACTGAACTTTTGGCCAACTGTTCCATGCAAGCAGGATGTTCCTAAGACGCAATTAAGGTTGAGCAACATTGTTTACCAGCCGAAACGGTGGAAACACATGCAAAGCGTAGATAAGAGACTTTTTGTAGCTAGTGTAGTGTTTCTAAGTATGTATAAATTGCCTATTCTAATTACATGCAATAAACTGAATTTGATGTGTAAATATGGTGATTTGTCGTGTATTTTAATTTCTGTGTACGAGGGGCCTACCCAACCTGATGTGCACCGGTTCCCCCCCGAGTTCTAAATCCGGCCCTGTCCCTTAATACAAATACAATTGTTTTTGCCTCCCTTTGTATCTTCTCAAGTGGATTTATATATTTTCCAACTGGGTCATGAAAATAGTGTTGCACATTTCAATTATGGTTTATACTGTGAAAGTTTTTCTAAACATTCTACCCATGTGCCTGAAGATAATCTTGACACTGAACAGTAAGATATTTACCTCATTAAAATGTCGGAATATATTCAGACCATTAAAACAATGTTAAGAAAACCATCTTTATAAGGATAAAGGTCTCTGATAAAAAGTAAGGTAGTAATTTTAGCATAATTTGAGAGTCGAAATATGAACTGGGGTTTCTTAATATTCAACTATTAGGGAAACAGATCCAATAAGTCATGACCTAACACGGTCATAGTGAATTATATATAGTTCTAACCACAGACAGAAATCTCACTAGCTTTTGAAAGGTAGATGAAGAGGTAAGCATGAGTGTCATCTATACCATCAGATTTACTGTACATTTTTGTTTTGATCTTAATGAACCCATGTATGAAAGGAAATTTAGATAAGAAAACTAATAAAATGTGTCAGTATCTTATTACTATAAATGGAGCAAACTTTAAGATAAAGAAACATGAAAGATACATATTTTTGAGAAAGATGATATGCCTAAAAAAGAAAAAAATGAGATTGAGAAGAGTACAAAATAAAGCTGCAGGAAGTCATTAGAAAGGTATGAGAGCTGAAAAAAGAGAGCATATGGGAAATGGAGTGAGTAGTGATGAAATTCTTTGAGAATAAGGAAATATTTGGAAAAGGAGGTGCACAGTGCAAGAACTTGAGAACAAATAGGAACAGTGGCGATAACTAGCAAAGAAGAGATGAAGAAGGGATGAAGTGAACATCATAAAGGATTATGAATGATAGAATGGCACATGTGACGTATATGGGACAAGGCAACATGTGTATCAAGAGAGTCCAGGTGAAAAAAGATGAAAGTTAGCGGAGGATGCAGTGAGGCAAAGTGGCAGGACTGCAATTGAATTATCAGCAAAAAGGAGTATGCTTTGAAGAATCTATGTGAGAAATACGTGGAAAAAAATAAACTTTAAGCAGCATTTATGTATCTTGGAAATGTATAGAAATAGGTTGTTAAAGGAGACCTTGCAGAAGGCGCTATGATTATATGTCGTAAATGAAATGTTGCTGAACACAACAATGACGTTTTACTCGTCCAGTAAAGCATGTACACAAGTAGGAAGGGAGGAGGACGAGGGGTTTCCAGTGAAAGCTGGCCACATCAAGACGTATAATGTCATGTGATTGTTCTATCTGTTAACAGATGGGGTGGTGAAGAAGGTCTGGGAGTTAGGGACAGGTCTACGATATGCTGGGGGTTGTTTGGTATGAGTGTCAAATCAGTTGCTGTATGAAGTTAGCACGGCTCTTGTTGCAGACTCCAGAACGAAACTCCTGAAGGTGGTGACAGAGTATGTGAGAGGAGAAAATTGAAAGCAAAGAACAAAACGTAATGATGTACAATAAGGTGAAGACAGACTGGTTTAAGTGTGACTTTGAATGGGAAGGTCGTAAGGGAGGTGGAGAGCTTCACCTGGGAGTGGACGTACCGGTGAATGGAACCATGGGAGTGAATCAAAGCATGGGAGCTGAGGTTAAGTTTCTAGTGCATTAAGGGATATAGGGAGGAGAGATCAATGTCTATTAGGGCAAAGATGGGTATGTTTGATGGTACAATGTTCCCAACAATGTTGTGTGGATGTGAATTTTGGGATCTGAATACAAAAAAATGTTTGTGGGTGGATGCGTTGGAAATGAAATACCAGGAGACGATATGTGGTGTGAAGCACGATAATCATATAAGGAATGATGATGTAAGAGGAAGGTGTGGTAATGAGTGAACGTAAACTGATAGAACTGTTTCAGACATGCAAAAATGATAAGCGAAGAATGTCGAATTAAGAGGAGGTGCTTGTCGGAAGTGGAAGAACCAAGGATGAAGCGGAGACCAAAAAGATGGAAGGTTGAATTTTAGGAGGCTTTCGAGTACTGGGCCCTGAACATTGAGGTGGGCTAGAGGTGTGCATGAGATAGAATCACTTGGATCGATATAGTATATGAAGGAACAAAATAGTCACTCAGCTAAACCAATATAAATGAACTAGTCAGGCGATATCTGAGGGGTCTGGCTGGTAGGTTCCAATTTTAATACATTATACATTTAAGTTAGAATAGATGTATGCAAATGAAGCTATTGTTCATTTGTTCCTGATGTTGCCTATCTAAGGAAAAGAAGCAATTAGATATAAAAAAAATCCCTTTTTTTCATGGCAGGAAACTTGAATATCTTCTTTTATATTCACTACAGTCTCAAGTTCATGAAGCTCACATACCAAAATATCAGATGTAAACAATTGTTGATTCTCTTATAACTGCAGACTAATGCTTTTGGATGTGCAAAGTATAAGGATATCCCATCCTATGATCCTGTTTTTTTCTGGACCTGACCTTTTCCATAAAGCAAGATTTTCTTTTGAATCCCAAAATAATAATCAAACAATAATAGAATAAATTAGCAACTTACAGCAATAAGGTGTGATGACGGACATATTGTAGGCGTAAAATGGACATTCTTCCCAGCACTACAATTGTGTGTCTTCCACCCGCTGAGGGAAAACCTTTCCCACAATTTGAATTCCATATCGCTTGCAGCCTCCTAACCTTGGAGAAAATGTTGTCAGTGTTATAGTCTGCACTGTTTAATTTATATAAGTTAACAGAAAAGAATCTCCCTAAGTAAAAGCTGTATCAACCAACCATCAAGGAGAACCAACACACCAAGTGAAATTAAGATTTCCTACAAGACTCATATAAAACCCATTCACCTAGGAGGGAAACTACAAGTCATGCAACAACTCTCAACCATGAAGAAAGCTACAAGTCATGCAACAACCACCCACCAAGAGAGGGAAACTGGAAGTTATCCAACAACCAACTACCATGGGAGGGAAGACACAGTAAATGTAGTAACCACCCATCATGATAGAGAAGTTACAAATCGTGCAACAACCAACTTACACGAGAAAGCTTTAAGTCAAGCAGCAACCACCAACCTCGCTAACATACTCCTACTAACAACAGCAACAATGCAAAGACAATAATTTAAGAAACAAGAGACAGTAAAAATGTTTCGGCTAAGTTTACTAAACATTCTGAGCAGGTCCCATGATAGGAATTTCTCAGGGGATACATTCTTTCGGGTGCCCTTCCCTTCTCCATTAGTCATCCTTTTTATTTATCCACTACGGTTTTATGCCAAAAGCTGTAAAGCTAAAAATGGCATGGAAGATGAGAGAGGGGTGGAATTGAACGCTCTGTTGATTTTCTGCATTTACATTGATCCCAGGAAATTCCCGGGCCCCCCTTTTGGACCACTGGGCCCGGGTACAATGTATCCCCTGCATCCCCCTTTCATAGGCCCACTCACGAGGTCAAACAACCATACGAGGACAGCCACACAAGACGAGGACAAACCACTAGGCGTCACAAAGTCACATAATCATGCATGACGAGAAACTGGCGTCTCGCGGTCACACAACCATACAAAACGAGGACACACGACAAGGCTTCATGAGGTAACGCAACCATATGAGGACGACAAAGACTAGGATTTACGGTCACAAAACGATACAGGGTGAATACAAACTACTGACTTCACAAGGTTACACAACCATACAAGACAAGGACAAACAATTAGGCGCAATTAAAAGGCATATGTTTGGAATAAGTCGGGCTGGGTATATGGTTTGGTGTGGGTTGGTTCTTCGTCTGTTCAAAAGTCAGGTTATTTCTACTGCATTAATATTACCTTGGTTATAGTTTCTGTTTTCTTCGGGTTTGATCTTCAACACTGTTTTCCAATTGTTCATGAATTCTGTTGTTCAGATCCACCCCTTGTGTTTCTGGTACATATTAACAATAACATGACCACGGCAGGAAAGTCAAAAGTTGTGATGTACACAGACGACTCTATTACTAATGTCAGTGATAAAGGATACCTGGAGTCCGGAGATGGTTTCATAGAGTGAATGGTTTAACGGAGAATAAATTATCACTGCATTTAAGATAAATCTGAGTCCAGTCTATTTGCTTCAAAACAATTTTTTAATAATGTTGGATCCACTAGAGTACTGCGTAATGGAAATGAACCTAAATCACATTCATCTGCAAACTATTCAGAAGTATAGCAAGACCTCCAATTATCTGGTGACATTAGTGCTTTTGAAATATTTACAAAATTTTCAAACTTGGGTCATTTTCAAAAATATTCTCAATTTCAGTCTGAAACATATAAAAGAATACCAGAAACTCCTCAGATTCAGTATCATTTCGATTATACTTGTTCATTTTGGTATAGTAATATTACTAGGAAATTGAATGCTTTTCGAATGCAGGTCAATGCAAAAGAAATGTAGGATACATATTCTTAACGCTCTTCGCAGAACTCATATTGCCTTTGATCAATTTAGCGTGTCAGATACTTATGCATGTAGAGCTAAATGGTAGGTGAAATAAAAAACGAGAAAAAATGAAAAATTGAAATTTCTCCTATGGAGTAAGACGTGAATAACCATCACTGTTAATAATTTCCTGAATACTAAGTATTATTTCTTATACTTTGTCGGTCTCTCGCGTTAGCGAAGTAGCGCAAGGAAACAGACGAAATAATACACATGTATATACATACACGTCCACTTACGCAAATACACATACTTATACATCTCAACGTATACATGTATATACACACACAGACATATACATATATACACATGTACATAATTCATACTGTTTGCCTTTATTCATTCCCATTGCCACCCCACCACACATGAAATAACAACCCCCTCCCCCTCATGTGTGCGAGGTAGCGCTAGGAAAAGACAACAAAGGCCACATTCGTTCACACTCAGTCTCTAGCTGTCATGTATAATGCACCGAAACCACAGCTCCCTTTCCACATCCAGGCCCCACAAAACTTTCCATGGTTTACCCCAAACGCTTCACATGCCCTGGTTCAATCCATTGACAGCACGTCCACCCTGGTATACCACATCGTTCCAATTCGCTCTATTCCTTGCATGCCTTTCACCTTCCTGTAGTTCAGGCCTCGATCGCTCAAAATCTTTTTCACCTCCAATTTGGTCTCCCTCTTCTCCTTGTTCCCTCCACCTCTAACACATATATCCTCTTTTTTCAATATTTCCTCACTCATTCTCTCCATGTGACCAAACCATTTCAAGTTTGCATAGATATCTGTCTAGAGGAGATAAGGGGTTGAGGAACCCAGATGCAACATAATTCCATTATGATAGCATCGACAAGATTGAATTTCTCAGAAAAAAGGAAATGGGTAATTATAAACAACCAAAAAAACATTCTCCAAACACAGCAAGTTTGCTTGTACCATGTTGATCTTTAAATGTTAAGGCTTGACATTAGAGTATTCACATGATTCAGTAATTTTCATTTGATCTTAAGATATTAAATTCTGTTTTAGATACTTATGTTGCTTTTTACCTGAAAATAATTACAAATTTGTGAAAATATGGACCAAGGAATCACAAGTTTCATAAATAATACTGTGATTAGATGCCATTTGTATCTTCTGTCATGTTTCACTCATCAGATGTAAGATCATCTTGACCATTTTCATTCTCTGATTCTAGAACAATTGCATCTGTAATTCTTGTAAACTGTTTCCCTCATTTGTCACCATTTTTAGACTGAATGTTGTCTTCATTAAGTGCATATGTTGATATTGATTTGTACGTTTTTACCTCCTTTTTCAGTTTTTAGAAATACTTTGTCATTTCAGGTCATTAAATATCCCATGGGCCTTACAGTTATCTACCTTTGACTTTTTAATAAATTATCTTTTATTGATACTGTGTTCACTCATCACTAATGCTTTCCAGTCTGTTTTGGTCCTATCATTTTTCCACACTTATTTCAGTAAGCAGTTTAGTGTGAATGTGGCCAAAGAAAGTTAATTACAGTTTGGGAAAAGGAGGCCATATGAAGGATATTCACTCTTTTGACTCTTCCTTGATGTTCACATATCTGGTTTTTGCTTTTTTAGTCTTTATTTTATAATACTTTATTTTCAGATAGTTATGTATGTGTAGATAAATGTTTATATTGAGTTAATTTTTTTTTTCATACTTACAGATTTTTTAATTCATAGGTCTTATCTTTACAGCAAAGAGGAATATAGCTGATGTAAGTGAGGAAGAATACATATTGAGGCTGGCTACCCAAGAGAAAGAGAACAAATGGCACAAGTTTGTTGAGGGCAACCTAATTCTCAAACAGGGTCTTATGGATAAGCGTAAGGTATGGAAGTAATGTACAGTAGATTATTGATGTGTGTATATATAGATTCATTATACTTGATTGCCGTTTCCTGCATCAGCGAGTTAGCACCAGGAAACAGATGAAGAAAGAGCCATCCACTCTTATACACAACTTTATACATACATGGTCATGCACGTACATATATATACATATACATATCAACATATACATTCATATATGTACACATACATTGCCATATACATATATATGCACATGTACATATTCATACTCACTTGCCTTCATCCATTCCTGGCACCACCCCTCCCCCCAGGAAACATCATCGCCACCCCTTGTGTCAGCGAGGTAGCACCAGGAAAACAAACAAGAGGCCACAGTCATTCGCACAGTCTCTAACTGTCATGTGTAATGCACCGAAACCACAACTCCCTGTGCACCTCCAGGCCCCACAGACCTTATGTATATACATCACAGATGGAGGGAACAAGGAGAAGCTGGTGACTGAATTGGAGTTTGAAGGATGGAGTGAAAAATATTTTAAGTAATCGGGGCCTGAACATGCAAAAGGGTGATAGGCGCGCAAGGAATAAAATGAATTAGAACGATGTGGTATACTGGGGTCGACGTGCTGTCTATGGACTGAACCAGGGCATGTGAAACATCTGGGTAAACCATGGAAAGGTCTGTGGGGCCTGGATTTGGATAGGGAGCTGTGGTTAAGGTGCATGACAGCTAGAGACTGAGTGTGAACAAATGTGGCCTTTTTTGTCTGTTTTCTTGGTGTTACCTCACTGAAGCAGGGGGTAGCAATGCTGTATACTGTGGGATGGGGTAGTGACAGGAATTGATGAAGGCAAGCAAGTATGAATATGTACATGTGTATATATGTATATGTCTGTGTATGTGTATGTCTATTTGTATATGTTGATATGTATATGTATGTATATGTGCGTGTATGGGCATTTGTATATATATACGTGTATATGAGTGGATGGTCCATTCTTTGTCTGTTTCCTGGGGCTATCTCGCTGATGTGGGAAACAGCAATCAAGTACAATAAAAAATAAAGTTTATACACAATATATATGTTATTCAAAGAATGTAATTTTATTATCTGAAAACCTTTTGATACCTTTTTTTTGGTTTAATTATTATTAATAATCATTTTATGCAGAGATGAGTTAGAAGGAGCAAAATAGAGTGATTGTGGAAAATAGGCAGGTAATGAAGATAGTATAGTTGAACGAAGTGTTTGAATTTAGGGAGAAAGAATGTTTTCATAATGAGGTGAACAAAGCTTTGTTTTGGGGTGTAGATGGTTGTATGATGTAATTAAACAAATGGTGAAGATTACATATGTCTGCCCTTTTATTCACTTGAAGAAATTGGGAGGGCTGTAGAAGTCCTATTGTTTATGTACTATTTTGTATGTATGCTTGTATGTAAGTACCCATTTCTCTCCTTAGTAAGACTTTTGCACTTTTGAGGAATTTCTTCAAAGTTCCATATTGTTTGTTTACCACTTATTCTTTTTTGTTCACTGTTCTTTGACTTGTTCCACTTGCCCACTTCTCTTTTACTAATGTAGTTCTTATTCAGATGACTCTACTTTAGCTTTCCTCAGAAACTTTTTGTGAAAGGAAACCAAGGAAGGAGTCCTTAGCATTTTTATTCCACCTTCATCAGGTGGAACTTTAGATGTTGTGGATCTACCCTGTGTGCCTATGGTGATTTCTCCTTTGGAATAGTCATATTCCAATATACCTCTGAATCACCATTGGAGATATTTACTTTTAAGTTTTCTTTTCTAAAATATTTTCTTTAAACCATCCTCGTTGATGTGAGTATGCCATCTTGTTCATGGGATGGACTGCAGAGAAGAGAAGTATAGGTTTTGAGAGGTAGAAGACTTTTCTCTGAGCATTTTTT